>JAACNH010001436.1:1433-76385 GCA_019447015.1 Hymenochirus boettgeri | reverse complement strand
CGAATATGTGAGTAAAATGTCTATTATACCTATACGCGAGTAAATATCGAATTAACGAATCCGCAAGTAAAATGTCTATTAAACCTATACGCGAGTAAATATCGAATTACGGTAATGAATATGTGAGTAAAATGTCTATTATACCTATACGCGAGTAAATATCGAATTAACGACTATGTGAGTAAAATGTCTATTATACCTATACGCGAGTATATATCGAATATCGAATCCGCGGGTAAAATGTCTATTATACCTATACGCGAGTAAATATCGAATTAACGATACTCTCAGATTAAATTCGATATTTTGATATTTACTTGTGTAAGGTATAATAGACATTTTACCGCGGATTCGATATTCGATATTTACCACGATAGGTATAATAGACATTTTACTCACATATTCGTTAATTCGATATTTACCACGTATTGGTATAATAGACATTTTACTCGCAATTCGATATTCGATATTTACTCGCTATAGGTTAATAGACATTTACTTGCGGATTCGTTAATTCGATATTACTCGCGTATAGGTATAATAGCCATTTTACTCACATATTCGTTAATTCGATATTTACTCGCTTATGTATAATAGACATTTTACCACCGCAGATTCGATATTCGATATACTCGCGTATAGGTATAATAACATTTTCCTCACATAGTCGTATTCGATATTTACTCGCGTATTATAGTGATAATATGACATTTTTACTCACATATCTCATTACCGTAATTCGATATTTACTCGCGTATAGGTTTATAGACATTTTACTTGCGGATTCGTTAATTCGATATTTACTCGCGTATAGGTATAATGACATTTTACTCACATATTCGTTAATTCGATATTTACTCGGTATAGGTATAATAGACATTTAACTCACATATTCGTTATTCGATATTTACTCGCGTATAGGTAATAATACTTTACTACCTGGATTCGATATTCAATATTTACTCGCGTATAGTATAATAGACATTTTACTCACATATTCGTTAATTCGATATTTACTCGCGTATAGGTATAATACATTTTACTTGCAGATTCGATTCGATTTTACTCGCGTTGTATAATAGACATTTACTACTCGATTTCGTTAATCGTATCTTCGTATTATTACTCGCGTATGGTATAATAGACATTTTACTTGCGGATTCGATATTCGATATTTACTCGCGTATAGGTAAATAGACATTTACTCACATATTCGTAATTCGATATTTACCTCGCGTATGGTATAAAACATTTTACCTTACTTCTATGATATTTATAAATTTTATAAAGATATTCTTACACGATTCGATATTCGATATTTACTCGGGTATAGGTATAATAGACATTTTACTTGCGGATTCAATATTCGATATTTACTCACGTATAGGTATAATAGACATTTTACTCGCGGATTCGATATTCGATATTTACTCGCGTATAGATATAATAGACATTTTACTCGCGGATTCGATATTCGATATCTACCACGTATAGGTATAATAGACTAACTCGCGAATTCTATATTCGATTTACTCCTATTGGTATAATAGACATTTTACTCGTGGATTCGATATTTACTTGCGTATAGGATAATAGACATTTTACTCGTGGATTCGATATTTACTTGCGTATAGGTATAATAGACATTTTACTCGTGATTCGATATTTACTCACGTATAGGTATAATAGACATTTTACTCGCGGATTCGATATTCGATATTTACTCGCGTATTGGCATAATAGACATTTTACTTGCGGATTCGTTAATTCAATATTTACTCGCGTATTGGTATAATAGACATTTTACTCGAGGATTCGATAGTCGATATTTACTTGCGGATAGGTATAATAGACATTTAACTCGCATATTTGCTTGCCTCGAAAGTTCGAACATTAGATAATTATCGAAAGTCCGGAAAATATCGTAAATCCGGGTCCGGGATAGTTCAGAATAGTTCAGCTCAAATTCGGGTTTGAGTTCAGTTTTAGTCCATCTCTAGTTTTGGCCAATGGTGTGGCGACACTAGGTGCCTGTGCGTGCTATACCTTATCTGATTTTTGGGGGGGGGGACCACATTCGCTCCTGATTTCACAACTTTGCGCATATCGCAGTAAAACTGACAACATCACATGGGAAAACATACACACATACCATTGTGCCATCGTGCTTTTCCAGGCGATGCCGTACATTAATTACATAACTTATTTTCTCAAAAACACTGGGGTAATATATAATAATAGTAATAATAATAATAACAAATAATAATAAAAGAATGATAATAATAATTATATATAATATAACATATAAAATAAAAATGAAATAATTATATAGTATAATAAAACAATAATAATGCTGAGAATAATATAGTATAATAATAAAAATAAATAATATATATTATAATAATAATATACTAGTGATATAATAATAAAACAATGATAATAATATAATATTCATACAGGGAGTTCACCCACACGTAAGTATTTAGCGCCAGTCGTAAATCGTTTAGTGCACCGTTAAGTGCTGAGAGGACGCTGTGTAGCCATAGCTCTCCTCTGTGAATTGCCCTAATACAGTTTATATATATAGACAGCACGGTTGATCATGGATGTGCAATATGTAATGTTACATATGTTAAAGGAGCAATACAGGAGAGAAGCAAACAAGGGTTTGGAATTGCTACCTTCTCTGCTGTCAATTACATTAAAGAGACGCAATGCTACTTTCCCCCCATTGGAACCATGAGACTTCCATGAAGTGGCGTACTATGGAATTTGCAAACTATTTTCAGAGTACAGGCATCAGCTTTTTTCGGTAACTTACAATCATCAAAGCTTCGTATCATAGCAGCGGGGTCACTGGAAATTACAGTTGCTATAGACTTATACATAATCTTTAGGATTAGGAGAAGAATGTGCAAGACACAAAACAACCACACACTTGTGCTAAATCCAGGCCCACTGGGCAATGTGTTGGGTGGGATGTAAAGGGAACACTCCCTGCATTCTACACTTGAATTCATGTTCGTCTTCTGTCTACATGGCACACGCAGATAAAAACACATGTAAACGTATTATGAAGGTTGAAAATACAGTGTTCATACTTTTAACATAAATGAATGACTAAGCATAGAGGCGAAGCTATATATATATATATATGAAAGGTGCAGTATTGCTTAACACCATGGTATTCACCAATATTTAATATACATATACACGGAAGGATTGCCCTCCTGGGTTCTTTATCGGAAAATATCATATAGGTATGAAATAAAGGGGGTATTTACGGAGCACTCATCTGGATTTTATTGCACATACATTATGATCACATCAATGTATATTGTAATTAATATAAGTATGTATGTTTCAGAAAATGGTTGGGACAATTTTGATGAAACTTGGAATACATAGGACCCGGAAAAAAACGTTATAAACTTTACAGCTTTTACAAGCACCGCTTACCCCTTTTTTGACCCCTTTTGATTCATGTGTAAGTTAATGGCGGATACTATCTGACCTGTTTGCTGGCATCTGGTGGTGAATTGAGTATTGCCCAACACACATCCTAACCTGAGATACACAACCAAACTGAGCCGCAAGCAAATCACAGAGCAGATTGCATTGATGGGCAGCGGGTTTGGGTGTCTGTTTAATTCAGATGCAAGTAATGATATTGCGGTTGCCCGCAGGACTATGAGCTTTTAAGTCTGAAAAACGACTAGACTAAGCCCAACAAAATGATAAAATATATCACTGTTTTTCAAAAAAATCAACAGGGAAAATACATTAATATTAGCTGTATCATTTTATTATATGTACAGAAAACTAAACACAGGCTGTATAGGCTGTACAAGCCAGGATATGAGAAACTACATTTCTATTTACTCATTTATGAATGGGTATTGAAAGCAAGAATCTGCGTTTGCTGATGACATAACCTAATAGATTATCAAAATAGGCAGCAGAATGGCAGATGAGATTCAATGTTGATAAATGTAAGGTTTGGGGTTTAATCCTTGTGCCAACTACGTACACCATAAATAACTCTGTGTTAGTGATCTTTAATGGAAATGGATAACAACTCATGTAGCAAACAATGCCAGGCAGCAATGGCTAGAGCTAGCAGTAGCGTAGCTACAGACTTATGGGCCCTGACGCAAAATTTGGGCATGGCCCCCCAACACCGCCACAAACACAAATTGGCACCGCAAAGCTAATAATCATTTCCATAAAAAACATCCCAATTCATCATTAAGGGACACTATACTGAAAAAATAACTTTGCCTCATCTTCATCTATAATTGAATACATGTAGTAGCACTTACTCTTATTTGCTGTGTTGCTGCATGCCGTCAATCCGTGCACATTCAGGGTTATTCAATAAAAGTTCTTATCGTTTAAAATGGTGCTAATTTTGCCCCAACCAATCAGATGTTGCTATCCAATGTTAAATAAGTCTAATTGGTTGGGGCAAAATTAGCACCATTTTAAACAATAAGAACTTTTATTGAATCTCCCTGATTTTGTTTAGGAGCAGCATCCCCCCTCCCTCTTTTAACCACTCCCACTTCCATCCGACCTGACTTTTTTCCAACAAACCAACTGTCAAGCCTGCACACAGCATACAGCATTCCAACTGTCAAACTCTGTCACCATTCCAGCTACAGTAAAACTCACAGAAGAATAGTTTTTGAGAGCAAGGAACTTGATTGACAGCTAAAATATAAGTTTTGGATTGGATAGTTTTAGATTGGATATCTAAAGAAATACGGGGCAATCAAACAAAAAATTATACAGTAGTGGTTGGGAAGCATTACAGTTTCCAGTTAGTCAATTTAAAATAACCTATTTTTCGGTTAGATGCTCTTGAACATTTTTTTAAAGGCACTTATTTTAAAGCAGACAAACATACTTTACCCATACACCTAGCTAAACTATTCAATCAGATTCCACAGTATTTCTAAACTTAGATCCTCAAACCTTCAAACTAACTAACCAACTGACGCTATAAAATGCTTTGCATATAACCACTGGTAAAATTGTTGGCAAAAGACTGGTTCAATGCTTGGCATGCTGACACTGATAAATTGGTTGAGAAACTGGCACTGCACACAGCCAGCCACTGGTTAATGCAGCCACACAGACAATGGTAAAATGCTTTGTACACAGACCACTGGTTGGTACACAGACTGGTAGTTTTGGATCCTTAGCACAAAATGGGGCCCCTCCTTGCAAGGACCCTGGTGCGGTCGCATCCCCTGCACCCCTTGTAGCTACGCCCCAGAGAGCTAGCAAGATATTGCCTTGTTCTTGCATAAAGAGGGGAATAAAAATTTATTCTCCCTTTTTACAAGGCACTGGTAAGGCCACATCTAAAAATACGGTGTTTGGAATCCCATATTGAAAAGATACAGACATCTTGGTTGTTCAGAGAAGGGCAACTAAAATAATAAGGGAATGGAGGGAATTGACTATGCAGGCAGATTAGGCAGCTAGGGCTGTTTACACTGGAGAAGAGACTTTGTGCGGGGATATGATCACTTTATTACAAATATATTAATGGGCCATACCCAGGAATAACCAGGACTAACCGGGAAATGAATATTGTGAGGTCGAATAATCAATCCAACCACCATGTCCCAGGTAGTTTCCACTTTCAAATTGAATTTTTAGAGTTACTGTAGTTATCCTGTAAGAACATGTCCACCCCCAACACTATAATTTACCACTGCATTCTGAATAAAAATCCTTACCTTACTCCCAGCTCCAAATGGTTCTCCAGTAATCCCCCCCCCAAGTCCAAAAAACTGCCACCCAGGAGCATAGCAGAGTCCATATAGGACTCTGCCTCCAGTCTCCCCTCCGAGAGAATTTTGCCATGCACAGTTCAGCCCTCCCCCCCTCTCTCTCCTCCCTCTCCCTCACATTTTGGCCTCCCTCCCCCTCGTGAAACCCCTTGGTCAGATATTAGGCTTCAGCCCCCAGCCACCCCGCTATAATAGAATGATCAGAAAGTTCCGACCTTTACTTACCTTACCTCTCACCAATCAGGGACGCGGCTGCCGGTCCGGCTCCCTGCTTGCAGTTTCATGCAAGCAAGGGCCGTAACAGTGCGGCATGGAAAGAGGGAAGGTAAGTAAAGATCGGGAGAGTTTCTTGCGGCTGTGGGAGGAAGCCCTACTATATCTAAAATTTTTTTGAAAGGGTGGACATGCTCTTTAAGATTAGAGAAAAAAGATTTCATCTTTACAGTGGGAACTGTCTTCCAGCAGATGTGGTATGGCAAGCTCATTGAATAGCTTTAAAAGTGGGCTGGATCCACCTTAGATAGGGTTATAGAGTAGATTATAAACATATTGACTACTTCTTCTTTATTTAACCTCCTTTACTTTGCTCTTCTTGCAGAACTTATCTTCCTATTGGTCAGGCTACGGGACAAATGGGCAGAGAGCGAAAAAGCCAGGAGAGGGTTACTTTCAATGTGAGTTTTCTGAATTGCTGTTAACCCAGCAGCTAAGGGTGAACTGTGGTCCAAAAAAAATTAAGGTAAATTGATAGGAATTGCTCTCCAGAGAATCTTTGCAATTTACTTTCATTGTTTATTTTACATAGTTTTGGAGATATTTACTTTTTGTGTGTAATATGGCAACATCACCAGGTCCCCTGCACTTCTCTGCTTCCTGCTCGTGAAACCATGTAACTCTGCCCTATTCTCTCCTCCCCTTGCACCCCCCTGGTCCCTCCCACTCATGGGCCCCATGGCCCCTCCTTTGCAGGCCCACCTTGCCCCTTCCCTTACAGCTCCATTTACCCCTACCCACTCACTGGTGCCGTAACCCTGCCAACTCATGAGGTGCATTGGCCTCGCCCACTCGAATTTACCGTGTTCTCACCCACTCACGGGTGCATTGGCCCTGCCCACTCATGGGTACATTAGCCCCAACCACTTGTGGGTGCACTGGCCCGCCCACTCGGGGGTGCATTGTCATAATTTCTTTATATCTTGGGCTGCGGAGCACATAGAGAGGTGGTTGATGGCTCATTTAAAATTCCTTGTATGGGAACCGCAGTTCCCCTTTATGGTCCTCACCTTGGGTATTATCAAACAGTTTTTGTTGTCCTTTAAAATGTTTGATTCAATAGAAAGCAATATGGGGGAGTAGTTTTAGAGAAAATAAAATGCAAATGACTCGATCTGAAAAAGGATATTCCATTCTTCTCCAGCCAAAACACGAGAATGGGGACATCTCTGGTCTGGCACCAACAATATATTACATAATCCTCTATTAAATGTTAACCATGGATATCATCATCCAAAATGTATTATGTATGCATATGTGGTTTCGTTTATATGTTGTTTGGTGCCTTACCTGGGTGGGAGTTGATTTCTGGAGTGGTCCCAGAAGTCCTATATACAGTATATAGATTGGTATATTGGAGGTACTTGTGGATTTGCATCTCATTGTTTGCCAGATGCCCTGGAATATCTCTCCCAGGAGAGTAAACAAATGCGCGAGTGGCTCTGGGAAAATCTCCCTGTGAAAGTTTTATCTTTATAAAGTCACTTATCTGAGAAAATGAATTTGTGTTCAGGGAATTCCCTACCTTACAGAATCAAACTGATGTATTTATGGCTAAATAAAAGTCCTACTACTTACCTAAACCAATGTTCCTCCATCAGAGGACAATGGGACATTTGGAAAACTAGGGTACACACCAGGCAAGTTTTTGTCCCGATCGAGCTACTAGCATTGTTGGCCGGGTACAATGTCTGTCTTCACGGCAATAGTGGGCCGGGTGACAGTTCACCAACCAGACGTTCAGTCCCATAGGGAACCGCATGATCACCCATGATTCTCCACCAGCCCCCAATCGCCCGTCGTCGCCGATCTGGATGAACGGACGATCGAGTTCGGTCACGGCCACCACACACACTCATCAGATTTTCCAACCGACCAATACACATCACTATCGGTTGGTCGTCCACTAATATCAACCTAAGAAATGCAAATCCACAAGTACCTCCAATATACCATATATATATAATAGGTGGAACAGAATTCAAGTCCAGTTGATCTAACAGAATTCAACAGATATACCATGACCTGGATAATAGAACCTTCAAAAGCATATTTTAAATAAGTACTTTAAATTGTAATCTACCATCTAGAATTTGTGGCTACTAATGGTTTGCACTTGCAGCGTAGTCTCTGTATTTGTGTTCATGCAATCTTTTGCGCATAGTAGAGATGGATCTGGGTTCAACACGGACCCCCATCCAAAACGGAACCCCTCGGTTCTGAATCCAAATGATCTGTCCAATCCGGATGGATCGTCCGGATTTCGGACTTTGGAGCCTATTTTCTATAATTATCGAACGTCCGAGGATTAGTCAAAATAGCCCCGAAATACTATCGGAAACTTAAAGTAGTCTCCTCATATTTTCGAGGATTAACGAACGTTTGAGGCTATTTCCGATAATCCTAGAAAATACCTACAACATTCGATAATCGAAAATTTGTTTCGTTTTCGCATCTTCAGGATTTCCCGAGATACGGGGATCGGAAAATTGAAGAAACTGGTCAGTTTTGGACATTCTAGTGCATAGTAGTCACTGAGTATAACACACTGCTGCCTCTTGAAGACTTTTGAACAAGTGTTTGAGGGTTTTTTTTGCTACCATAGTGAGGACTTTTCTTCATCAGCAGTGCAGTTCTTCCTTGGCTAACCAATCCTTCTGCCATTCCAGAGCTCACCAATAAATTCTTTCTGGTAATGATAAAGGTCAATGATGTCTCTAATTGGATATTTTTTGACATTCATTGTCACAGCTTTTCTCCTGATGTTGATCAATGGCAACTACATACTTTCAATTGTAGAAGAAAGTCTTGCAGGGACTATACTGTCAAGGGAGCAGCAGAAACAGATGCTGACCACCACTGTAGATGAAGCGGGAGGGGGGCCCCCATTATAATTTTGCTGGTGGGCCCAGTGACCCGAACCCGAGTTTAGGATGAAATGTATGAGTTTGGATGAATTTGAACTATCCAAACTCTATCCGAACTATCCAACTTGAGCTAGTTCGGTTTTTCGAACTAGCAGACTTAATTTCGATAATTAGTGAAAAATTCGAAAATGATTGAATACATCCTTCGAAACACTTGAATATATCCTTCGATTATGGCAACCCTTGAATATTTGTTGTCGATTTCGGTAACCCTCAAATGTATCTTTTGTTAACCCTCAATGTGCCTCGGTTTGGTAACCCTCAAATGTATTATTCTGTAATTTCGGGTTCATTTCCCAACTATTTTTTTGTTGCTCTGCCCCCTAATTCTTTTGATATCCAATCTTACATTTCAGCATTTCTGTAAGCAGTTTTGCTGTAGCTGGAATGGTTTGACAGTTGGTGTGCTGTATAATGTATGCAGTATTGACAGTTGGTATCGTGAAAATAGTCAGGTCAGTGCCTGAGCAAAACAAGTATTGTACTAAAGGCATGCACCAACACACACAACTCAGAGTAAGTGCTACTTACATGCATTTATTTATTTACAGTTAGTTACCATTGCTATTTTATCTGTATTTATTCCAAATTTTTTAACTATTAGACCCTATTGACTTCAGCAGTTCGAAAAGAACTGAACTTTAGGAAGTTCAGCCATCTCTATAATGAAACAATGAAACAAACCCGAGTATTCACAACACCAGCAAAACCAATTGTCCCAAATGCTATGCTGCCCTGAAATGAGGAGGGTATTTATAGAAAAGGTGGTGTATTTCTACATGGTGAACTGAAATGTACTCAAATAACTTTAAACTATGTCCAGGTGTACACTTGTATATGTATGAATTGTTTTGTTAAAATTACATTTTACTACTGTATATAGAGGGAACTATATAGTATACACGAAAATACAATGTAATAAGAGCCTTTAATGTTAATGATGGTTAATGTAATAATAAATGTTTAGACCTCAAATATTGTATCAATACCAGGCTACTTGCTAAGATTATATTTGCCCCCATCTGGCTTGGATCAATACTGTTTTAGGTCATGACTGATCACCATGGAACTAAAACAGGCCATGGGTTTATAAAAGGGAAGGTTTGTTAGGCTGTACATGTGGTATAAAAAAATAATAAGCTAATAAGCTAATTTTATGTCCAATGGCACCTTTAGATTTGTTTATTAAAGGCATTCCACAATCAATCAATACAATACACTGCCCATTACTATAGAATGTGCTCTAATTCCTAAACCCCATGCTCTAGTTGTGTGCTATGTGTAGTAAATGGTACACGATCTGCACAGAGATCACTATACAACACTGTTACACTCATGGACATATCAACAAAAAGAAACAGAGATGGAAGAACTCTTCAAGAATGACACCTCTTTCCCACTCTCCTTCTTCATGTTTTTGAAACATAAATTGTAAGCCTCAGTCTTTGGTGACTGACAATTGGCCAGGCTAATTGATTGGTCCCCATCAATTGGTTTCCCATAGCCTTCGATCCTAAGACAGCAATGTCAAACATACTTAACCCCATATTTGTTTGCTAAACAAATAATTAAATGGCAAAGTTTGGTGAATAACATTTCAGCCAACCCACTCTATATCTTGGACCAGAGATGTAGTGTACAGCATTTACCTTTATCTTAAGATGTAGATACTCATGTGTCTGTGCTAATATTAAGTAGTAGAAGAGTGGTTATCAAGTTTCCTAACAAAATTCCCAATGACACTTACAGCACAGACAAATTAAATTAGCCCTAATTCGGTTTTCTAAAACAAAATGGACACATAAGGCTTCGGTTTAACCACATTTCAATTCATGAAAAATGTTGCTAATGCTCTTTAAGTGTATTTGCATTAGTACAATTATACCTTTGTGCTTGACATAGATAAAAAGTACTTACCATACACAGCAGAGTTCTTGTGGTGTTACGTGTGTTTCCAAATTAGCTCCATGTTGAATGGTTTGTAGGGGGGGAAAAATCCACCCAGCTGTTCGCTAATTTTTGCTATTTATTATTGTGTTATTCTACATCTCGATCATTCACTGAAAACACTTAGGGTGCAGGTGCAACCCTATGGCTGGTTCATTGTGTTCATAATGGAATAAAAAATCTGCAGTTCTGCACTGTCTCTGGTGAAGGGTCCTTGTCAAGCTGACAGACGGCAAGCTCACATATGCTATATACGCACATCACAAGAGCACTTTGTTTAAGCAATTAGATAATGAACAAATGATACACCCAGGGCTTTACAAGTAAAATGAATTTGTAACCAAAGTAAGGCAATGGGTCAAATGATTTGATTACAGGAGATTCATGAATTTAGAAAAAAAATAGAATATTATATCACTACAAAGGATGATGTCCATTTATTTTAATGGAGAGACAATTAAGCAAAATTAAGCAAAAAAGAGGTTGAGTAAACTGAGATGACACTTGATACAATAAAAAATATTGTCACTGATAATATGCAACTACTTTCCTCAAGGTTTGTACAACAGTCGATCACGGGTCCCGACCCACGACACATGTTGTGTACGACCGTTCGTTTTCAGCCAATAATCGGCCCGTGTGTAGGCCGTTTATCGGCCAAAAGGGACATTTGGCCGGCGATCGCTGAACAGAGACTTGGTGGATCTCCGAACGAACGTCGGTTTCAGCTGATAAATGTCCTACACACCGGCCGGAACGAACGGTTGTACACATCGTCGTCGCGGGTTTGACTGCCTTTCTCTGTTATGTGTTTTTTTTGTGCATGGGTTTTTTATCTGTCTTGGTTTTAGGAGGAAATGATAAAAGAGAACTTGTGAAAATATAAATGTTTTTAAGGGGGTTGTTCTTTTTTACGGGGGCTATGCTATGGGTGAGTTTACCTTTCCAACAAAAAGCAAATCTTTTACTTGATGTAGTTCTGCATTTTCAACCGTGACTGTCAGGGAACATAGCAGTTGGTATATTGGTTTTTAAGGGACACTGAAGTGTGCAGTGCTTTAAATGACAGAAATTCACAAAAAAAATACCATGTAATATGCAGCTTGAACCATGAAGCAATGCAGGGATGCATTCCTGGCACAGACCAAAGTTTTAGCCACTGAATTTTGGTGGTGAAAAACTAAATTCTAGGTCGAATCTACAGAATTTGATGCTGAATCGGTTTTGTTGATGAAATGTTGAGTTTCACATCTTGGTTTGACCAACTAATGTTGATATTGAAACTGTAAGTTTTGACCTTACCTTGCTTACATTTAACTGGGGTATATTCCTAATCATGGTATTCCTATAAACGAGGAAATAGGTTCCTGTCTGAAGAACCTAAAATCTAAAAAAACCAAAAACCTAAAAAAAGTAGGTGCTCTTGATTTAAAAAAACAAACAAAAAAAAAACAGCCTCACAAGGCAATTTGGCCTTGCACCCAAAGTAAGCCAGGACATAACACAATTACTCCTACCAAAGTGTATTCTTTTTAAAGCTAAGCTTGTGGAAAGTAAAGTTTGTTGTTGTTGTCACACCTGATGAAGGGAACAATGTGATCCCTGAAACATTGGTTATGTGATTTACTAATATAGGATTTGCAAAGAAACCTGTGCACCTCAGTCTAAATTTGTTTGTGCTATAGCTATAGTCCCTGGTAGAGGACTGAGTGGGTTCACACCTTCTATTGAATTGGCTAATGCCCAGACATTCCACCCTGCTGAATTTGGCTTTCGGGCAGGATAAGAGAAGGGGGTGTGGCGGGCTGATGTGACGTCATGGACATCACCAGGGTAGGACGGGTTGGAGTTAGGGGTGTGACGTAAATTCCAGAAGCGGACTCTTCAGGTAAGTTTGGGTCACGGGAGTTTAGGGTGGTCTCGCGGGCGTGTGGGAGACCACTCCAAAATCAGGGAACTCCCGCGACTCTCAGGAGGGGTGGGATAGCTGATAGCCACACGCGTGCCTGGGCCCAAAATTAATTGTGGATATGAAAGATACTGCATGGGTAAAGGAACCGTGTAGCTGCATCGCAAAATAGTGAACGTGTTTGAAATGCTGTACAGCATTATCTTCCACACAATCGTTTAACTGCTGCACCATAAAATATACAAAAGGCACCATAAACGCAGCAAATAACGTCTGGGGAGAAACTGATCCTGTTAATTATTTATAGGTAAGAGTTAATACTTTTTACTTCTCTCAAACGTCTCTTTACTGGTGTACGGGGTCGTTTACATTGTTCGTTAGAACTGTGAAATGTTCCCCAACGTCCTCTGCACATCGATGCTGCTCTCACTTGCTTCCTGTGTTCCCTCCATCCTATTCCCCATTTATTGACACATTTGGCGCCTTGTCTCTTGTTCCCGTTTCCATCCACTTATATCTAATATAATAACCATTTAATCTCAGTCACACCTTCCTCTCTTATCACTAACGTTTATGGCAGAGGGAAGAGAGAAGTGTGAGATCAGGTGACAGATCCCTGTGACCTGCAGGTTTTATAATGTTCAATTCTGTGTTAAAACATAAACTGCTGATTACCGTTGGTGCTTCTTGTGGCCCCGGCCCTAATCCTGGATATATCGATACTCTGTCAATGAAATATATAATAATATAAAGGGCCACCAATGATAATTATTAATGTATTATTTTACCAGGATCCAAAAATCAACTCACATTTATCAAAAACAATAAATACCACTACAGTATATATCACATATAAGGGCAGGTCCACCCCCAAAACTACACTTTAACCCCATGATGGCCCCACTGTGTAGTGTTAAAAGTCCTTTCCTTACACATCTGCTACTTATACTGTAACTGTTATACAGATATTATGGGTAGGGTATAAAGGTTGGACTAGATGGATGTATGTCTTTATCAACCTCCATACTATGTTACTATGTAACTGTTATACAGACATTATGGGTAGGGTATAAAGATTGGACTAGATGACGTATGTCTTTATCAACCTCCAATACTATGTTACTATGTAACTGTTATACAGACATTATGGGTAGGTATAAGGATTGGACTAGATGGACGTATGTCTTTATACAACCTCCAATACTATGTTACTATTACTGTTACAACATTATGGGTAGGGTATAAAGGTTGGTATAGATGGCATATATCTTTATACAAACACCAATACTATGTTACTATGTAACTGTTATACAGATATATGGTAGGGTTTAAAGGTTGGACTAGATGGATTATGTCTTTATACAACCTCCAATACTATGTTACTATGTACTGTTACAGACATTATGGTAGGGTATAAAGACTGGACTAGATTTAGTGTCTTCTTATTCAACCTCCAAATATGTTACTATGTAACTGTTATACAGACATTATGGGTAGGGTATAAAGGTTGGACTAGATGGACGTATGTCTTATACAACCTCCAATACTATGTTACTATGTAACTGTTATACAGACATTATGGGTAGGGTATAAAAGGTTGGACTAGATGGACGTATTTCTTTATCAACCTCCAATACTACTATGTTACTATGTAACTGTTAGACAGACATTATGGTAGGGTATAAAGACTGGACTAGATGGATGTATGTCTTTATACAACCTCCAATACTATTTCTACTGTAACTGTTATACACACATTATGGGTAGGGTATAAAGGTTGGACTAGATGGACGTATGTCCTTTATCAACCTCCATACTATGTACTTGTAACTGTTAGACACATTATGTGGTAGGGTATAAAGGTTGGACTAGATGGATGTATGTCTTTATACAACCTCCAATACTATGTTACTATGTAACGTTATACAGACATTATGGGTAGGTTATAAGGTTGGTAGAGATGGACGTATGTCTTTATTCAACCTCCAATACTATGTTACTAGGTAACTGTTAGACAGACATTATGGGTAGGGTATATAGGTTGGACTAGATGGACGTTGTCTTTATTCAACCCCTACTATGTTACTATGTAACTGTTAACAGACATTATGGGTAGGGTAAAGGTTGGACTAGATGGACGTATGTCTTATAACAACCTCCAATACTAGTTCCTATGTAACTTTATACAGACATTATGGGAGGTATAAAGGTTAAACTAGATGGACGTATGTCTTTATTCAACCTCCAATACTATGTTTACTATGTAACTGTTGAACAGACATTTATGGTAGGGTATAATATGTGGACAGATGGACGTATGTCTTTATACACCTCCAATACTATGTTACTATGTAACTGTTATACAGACATTATGGTAGGGTATAAAGGTTGGGTAGAGAGCGTATGTCTTTATACAACCTCCATACTATGTTACTATGTAACTGTTATACAGACATTATGGGTAGGGTTTAAAGGTTGGACTAGATGTGTGTATGTCTTTACACAACCTCCAATAACTATTTTACATTTCTGTTATACAGACATTATGGGCAGGATATAAAGGTTGGATTAGATGGACGTATGTCTTTATACAACCTCCAATACTATGTTACTATGTAACTGTTATACAGACATTATGGGTAGGGTTTAAAGGTTGGACTAGATGGACGTATGTCTTTATACAACCTCCAATACTATTTTACTATATAAGTGTTAGACAGGCATTGTTGGTAGGGTATAAAGGTTGGACTAGGGGATATAGTCTTTATACAACCTCCAATACTATGTTACTATGTAACTGTTATCATACCATTATGGGTAGGGTATAAAGGTTGGACTAGATGGACGTATGTCTTTATACAACCTCCAATACTATGTTACTATGTAACTGTTATACAGACATTATGGGTGGGGTATAAAGGTTGGACTAGATGGATTGTATTTCTTTTAACACACCTCCAATACTATTTACTATTTAACTGTTAACAGACATCATGGGCAGGATATAAAGGTTGGAGTAGATGGACGTATGTCTTATATCACACCCTCCAATCACTATGTTACTATGTAACTGTTATACGACATATACTAGACGATTGTATGGGTAATAAGGGTTGGGGACTAGATGGACGTAATGTCTTATACAACACACCTCCAATACTATTTTACTATATAAGTGTTAACAGACATTTGTATTGGTAGGGTAAAGGTTGGACTAGATGGATATATGTCTTTATACAAACCTCCAATACTATGTTCCTATGTAACTGTTTGACGACTTATGGCCTAGGTATAAGGTGGACTAGATGGATGTTGCCTTATATACAACCTCCAATACATGTACACTATGTAACATGTTATACAGACATAGTGGATAGGGATTAATAATGTTCTGAGGCGAGATGGACTAGGTCTTTATACAACCTCCAATACTATGTGTTAATTATAACTGTATACTTAACTCAGACATTATGATGATAGGTCTAAAGGTTGACTAGATGGACTGTTGTCTTTATACACCCTCCATACTAGTTTTACTAATATAAGCTGTTAGAACAGCATGTTGTTAGGGTGTATAAAGTTGGACCTTACTGGATATATGGAGTTTATATTACAGGTAGTGGGGGCTGGACATGGTATTTGTATTATATACACGGTTCAGTGTGTGTGACATGCTTTTTATTATACAGGTCAGTGCTGTGCTGGACGTGATTTTAATATACAGGTCGTGTGTGCTGGACATGGTTTGTATATATACAGGTCAGTGTGTGTGGACATGGATTTTATATATACGGTAGTGTGGCTGGACATGGTATTTATATATACAGGTCAGTGTGTGTGGACTGGTAGGTTATATATCAACACAGGTCAGGTGTGACTGGACATGGTATTATATATATACAGGTTAGTGTGTGATGGACATGGTATTTTATATATACAGGTCGCCAGTAGCCAGCATTCAGTCAGGACAAAAACTTAGCTGGTGTGTTCCCAGTCTTAAGTTTACCTAAACAAACCCTACCAAATTATTCCAATAGTGACAAGTTGAAATAAAAGTGATTGTATTTACTTACACTCAGACACACTCCCAGTGCTAGGTAAGTACATTCAACAGACTGCAAACTACATTTAATAAACTCCTTTTTCTTAACACTCCAATGTCCCTTTAAAACACTAAACACACATGGTCTGGAAAACAAAAGGGGAGTAAATGGCCTGGGATAGGAACCTTATCATTAATATTTTTCTTTTCGTTTTTTTGTTTGGGAACGAAGAGTGAGATTGGGACATGGTCTGGGAAAAGAAATGGAGAGAAACATGGTCTGGGAGGAGAGAGATAGGAACATGGCCTGGGAGGAGAGAGATAGGAACATGGCCTGGGAGGAGAGAGATAGGAAACATCGGTCTGAGGGAGAGAGAAGGAACATGGTCTGAGGAGGAGAGAGATCGGACATGGCTGGGCGGATAGAGATAGGAACATGGTTGGGAGGGAGAGATAGGAACATGGTCGGGAGGAGAGAGATAGGACCTGGCCTGGGAGGAGAGAGATAGGAACATGGTCTGGGAGGAGAGAGCTAGGAAAAAAAACATGGTTGGGAGGAGAGAGATAGGAAAACATGGTCTGTGAGGAGAGAGATAGGAACATTGGTTGGGGAGGAGCGAGATAGGAACATGGTGGGAGGGAGGAGAAGGAACATGGCCGGGAGGAGAGATGAAGGAACAGTGGCCTGGGAGGAGAGAGATAGGAACATGGCTGGGAGGGAGAGATAGAACCTGGCCTGAGGAGAGGAGATAGGAACATGGTCGGAGGAGAGAGATAGGAAAATGGTCTGGGAGGAGCGAGATAGGACATGGTCTGGGAGGAGAGAGATAGGAAAAATGGTCTGGGAGGAGAGAAGAAGGAACAGGCCTGGGAGGAAGAGATAGGAACTGGCTGGGAGAGAGAGATAGGAACATGGTCTGGGAGGAGAGGATCGGAACATGGTCTGGGAGGAGAGAGATAGGAACATGGCCTGGGAGGAGAGGAGGATAGGACATGTCTGGGAGGAGAGCGATAGGAACATGGGCTGGGAGGAGAGAGATAGAAACATGGGCTGGGAGGAGAGAGATAGGACATGTCTGGGAGGAGAGAGATAGGAACATGGTCTGGGAGTAGAAGAGAAGGAACATGGCCTGGGAGGAGAGAGATAGCGAACATGGCCCTGGAGGAGAAGAGATAGGAAAAGGCTGGGAGGAGAGAGATTAGGAACATGGCCTGGGAGGGAGAGATAGGAACATGGCCGGGAGGAGAGGATAGGAACATGGCTGGGAGGGGAGATAGAAGGCCTGGGAGGAGAGAGATAGGAACATGTCTGGCAGAGAGAGAATAGGAACATGGGCTGGTGATAACGACAATGGAGGAACATGGTCTGGAGGGAGAGAGATAGGAACATGGTCGGGAGGGAGAGATAGGAAACATTGTCTGCGGAGGAGAGAGATAGGAACATGGCGGGGAGGAGAGAGATAGGACCATGTCCTGGGAGGAGAGAGAAGGAACACATGGCATGGGAGAGAGAGAAGGAACATGGTCGGGAGGAGGAGAGATAGCACATGGCCTGGGAGGAGAGAGATAGGAACATGGCCGGGAGGAGAGAGCTTGAAAACTGGAATGGGAGGAGAGAGATAGGAAATGGCCTGGGGAGAGAGATAGGAACATGGCCCTGGGAGGGAGAGAGATAGGAACATGGCCGGGAGGAGAGAGATAGGAAACCATGCGTGGGAGGAGAGAGGATAGGATTATGGTCTGGGGCGAGAGATAGGAACATGGTCTGGAGGAGAGAGATAGGGAACATGGCCTGGGAGGAGAGCAGATAGGAACATGGCCTGGGAGGAGAGAGATAGGAACATGCCTGGGAGGAGAGAGATAGGAACCTGGTTCTGGGAGGAGAGAGATAGGAACATGGTTGGGAGGAGAGAGATCGGAAACATGGTCTGGGAGCGGAAGAGATAGGAACATGGCCTGGAGGCGAGCAGGATAGGAACATGGCCTGGGAGGAGCGAGATAGGCCATGGCCTGGGCGGAGAGAGATAGGAAAATGTCTGGGAGGAGAGAGATAGGAACATGGCTGGGGAGGAGAGGAGATAGGAACATGTCTTCGGGAGGAGAGAGATAGGGGGGAAAATGGTCTGGGGGAGAGAGATAGGAACATGGTCTGGGAGAGAGGAAGGAACATGGTCGGGAGGAGCGAGATCGGAACCAGGTCTGGGAGGAGAGAGCTAGGAAACATGGTCGGGAGGAGAGAGAGAGGAAAACATGGCCTGGGAGGAGAGCGATAGGAAACAATGGTCTGGGAGGAGAGAGATAGGAACCTGGTCTGGGGAGGAGAGAGATAGGAACATGGTCTGGTGAGGAGAGAGATAGGAACATGGTCTGGGAGGAGAGAGATAGAACATGGTCGGGAGGAGAGAGATAGGAACATGGTCTGGGGAGGAGAGAGATAGGAAACACATGGTCTGGGAGGAGAGAGATAGGAACATGGTCTGGGAGGAGAGAGATAGGAACATGGGTCGGGCGGCGAGAGATAGGGAAAACATGGTCGGGAGGAGGGAGATAGGAACATGGTCTGGGAGGCGAGAGATAGGAACATGGTCTGGGAGAGGGAGAGAGAGAAAAAAACGCAGAAAAGAGAAGAAGAGAAAGAAGAGAAACATATCAAAATATTAACAAAAAAATCAAAAACTATAAAATAATAAAACTAGAATATATAGGAACATGTCTGGGAGGAGAGAGATAGGACCCTGTCTGGGAGGAGAGAGATGGAACATGGCTGGGGGGGGAGGAGAAGTAGGAACATGGCCTGGGAGGAGAGAGATAGGAAACAGGTCTGGGAGGAGAGAGTAGGAACATGGTCGGGAGAGAGAGAAGGAACATGGTTGGGAAGAAACACGCACCTTTGACTGCCACATTGGAATGAGATCTTACTGAATCAGTGTTTTGAGACTGGAACAACTAATAAAATCTTATGTTTACAAAACAGGAGGGTTCATATTCCCATTAAACCTCATCATTTTTATTATTATTATATTATTTAATTGGGGCCATAGTGCTTTTACAATTACTTGTATACATTCGATCGGCCCTGCCACAGAAGAGCTTACAATCTAAGCAATTTATTTTGACACATACACCATCATAGTCTTTATGATTTGTGGGAAACCGGCAGTGCCCGGAGGAAACCCAAGGCCAATCCGGGGAGAACATACAAGTCCTTGCAGATGGCCAAGGTGGAACGAACTCAGGATTCAGCGCTGCAAGGACGTGCTAACCATGAGCCACTCCTCTGTGAGCATTGTGATCTCATGGTTTAAAAACCATGTTGTGCGCTATCAGGCCATTGTTCCTGGTAGGCTGTTTCCAATTAATGCTGAAAAAAAAAAAAAAAACTAGTAAAATTCTTGGCACACAGACATGATAATAATTTAGCACAGGTAAATGGTAAAATGGTTGGCACCAGATTATGGTCATGCTTGGTAAATTTGAACTGGGAAAATAAGTGCACAGACTCAGTTGCTAATTGCTTGGCAAACAGGACAAGGAACATGGTTGGCACAAAGTCACTGCAGTTCTATGCTGGCAAATTTCATACGTAACATGGTGGCACACAGTCACTGGTCTCTAGATTGCAAACTTGCCGGAAAAAATTTGAATAGAGTCTAGTAACAGGTGTGGCACAAAGACATGGTTTATGCTGGTAAATTTGCCCCGGGGTATGGGGGGTTTGTTTTCGGTTCGGGGGGGGGGGTTTGGGGGGTAAATGGGTGGACACAGACAAGTTGGTATACTTGGCCAACTAGACATAATACTGAATAGTACTATAAGAAATATAATAATTGTCACAGGGCACTGGAATAGGCTGGCCAAACAGACACAGGTTAAGAAGTTGGCACACAGATGCTTTCACAAAGACAGACAGAGTGACGTGCCACTTATGAAATACATACAAAGTAGGGTACAGTACTCACATAGATTAGCTGGTGCCGGGAACCTCACGCAAGCAGAAGCTGTGAATGAGCAATTTACACTCATGAGTATACCCAATGGCATACTA
Source organism: Hymenochirus boettgeri (assembly GCA_019447015.1). Taxonomy (NCBI): domain Eukaryota; kingdom Metazoa; phylum Chordata; class Amphibia; order Anura; family Pipidae; genus Hymenochirus; species Hymenochirus boettgeri. Next base: position 55,438 of record JAACNH010001436.1, on the reverse strand, counting down.
CCAGGACCCGACCGTTAGGTAGCAAAGGAGCTGGACCTACGGACCCGTTCCCACCATGAGAGCCACTCTGGATTGACTGGGGGCCCTCCACTGCCGGCTTGGATCTTTAAAAAGTTAAATTACACTGTGCAAGCTCTTGCTCTCTGGTCCCCTGGCAAGCCCGGGCCCCATACAGGCGTATCTTCTGTATCTCTAATGGTGGCCTGGGCAAATGCTTACAAGGCAACTTTGAAGGGATACAAGGGTTAAGTTTTTCTGGCAAACATATGAACCTTTCTCACAACTTACTAGAGAAGAATCTTTCAATGTGGTCCAAGAGGTTCTTCAGTCCGTATGTCTCTACATCGTTACTAGCTTCAGTGTAGTTAGTAACATGGTGATTGAGGTGCTCACCAGAAGATGGGGCTGGAGAATAGCCCAACTGGCTACAGGCCTTCTACAGGACTGTCCACTCTTCCCAGGTACATGCGCTTTCTATCTAAACCGGTATAGTATGCCTATCAGAACAGGAAAAAGCAGAACCGGAGGTCTATGAGGCCTGGCACCTATTTCTCTACGTTCCACCATAGATGTGGGATTAATACAGAGCTTACCGCTATAGGGCTCAAAAGGGTGGCCACCCGGTACTGCTCTTAATCCTGGGTCCTCGTGCAGGTATTGCTTTCGTGAGTTTCCCTAGAAGTAGTAAAATGTAGAGTGTGTGATACTTTTATGGACTAGAGGCTAGGCCCACTGAAACGCACAGGGAATTGATCAGAAAATCGCACAGTGTTATCGCAACGCGATGGGGCGCGCGATTCTTGCGTGTTTCACGCATCGCGTTCGCGTTTTGCGCATGAGTTTGCCTTTTCGGTCATGGACACGCATGCGTAACGCACCAAAATGGTGAACGCATGCGTTACCAAAAAACGCGAATGTACCGCGCGAGCGCATGCGCTCGGAAAATCGCGGGAATTTTCGCGTTCCCCGATTTCCATTTTAGCGAAAATCGGGACGCAACGCCAGACACAACGCGTGCGGCTAGTGTGCCTAGCCCTAAGAGTTATTTGTGGACAAGATTTGGAAGGGATCTACCTCTTCATCAGGTCAGAGAGAACTGATTAAAACAAAGGTTTTAGAAAGTAAAAACATTTCCCCCTCAGATGTTCCTAGTAAAAGATAAAAGGGTTATTCAAAAAAGAACTTTCATTGAATTCCCTGATAGGTTCTACAGACTAGTGTTTCCACACAGGTTTCGTTGGGATTAGAGGAAAGATGCTTGTAGCAAGGAACAATACAGTACACGTTTCAGGTTTAATTCCCCAGATCACTATTAGTTTTATTGTTTTTACCAAAATGTCATATCTGTTTCTTACATCCATCTATCTAAGAAATACCATAAAGCGACTTTCCTTTCTTGTATAAGTATTTTATCATTGTTAGACAAGAGAGAACATGTTTGCAACAAAAAATCTGAAATCCTGCCTGTGTGTGGGAGAGGGGGATCTCTGTGCTGTTATGTGATTGGCTTTCAGTTCCAGGAAGCAGGCTGCAACTTATTAACTATCTGTTGAGCACTACAGAGCAGTGCATGTACAAGCGACACTTATCCTGGGGTTTACCAGCTAAGGTGAAGATGGCGCTGACCACTAGGACCCACAGGTTCATTTCATAAATCATCCGCAGCCACAGCACGGGAGAGGTGAGGACCGGTTGTTTTAGTTTGTGATGTGGCTCTGTCTATTGAGACAATGTGGTCTGGGATTTATTCTCCTTTAAATTTTTTTCCACTGTTTAGTTTCCATTTAATCTCAGAATGTCACCTCACATGAGTATGAGAGTTTTAGGTTTTAAGATAAATGTCCGTTTTGTGAAAATTCTCAAATTCAAGAATATGCAGAACAACCTCAATGTTTTTCTATTTAAGTCTTGTGAGCCCCGAATTTCTCTAGCTCCCCCACTATTCACTATTGTGAAAGTCTCAGATTATCTCCTATTATTACCAGGCAGCTGTGATTTATCAAGTTGTTCTTCTCCATGTGCCCCCAACAGTATTAATATTCTCTTTCTATTCTCTTCTTGCCATGTCCACCTGATCTTCTCCCCGTTCCTCAACTGTCTATGGGTTGACATAATCGGTAATTAAGTGATGGGGAAACGAGTCTTAATTTTTGGGGCTTGAGTGTCTGTAGTTTGACTGTACTGCCATTGGAAACCTGTACCCACCTGGTAGGAACGTCAATACTTCACATTACCTAGAGAGACGTAATATAAAGTGTGGAGACAGCAACCAGATGTGATTGACTTATAATAAAACCACATGAATACTTACAGGTGTGGGTACCTACAAGAACTTGTTGTGATGTCTATGAGGGTCCTCACCTGGGACATTAATCTGGTGCACGTGTAAACCACTTGAACTGGATGACTTCTCAGGATCTATCGGATTGTGGAATCAGTAAGATTAAGTCCAGTTCTAGAAAGAGGGGACTATAGTGAAGATCCAAAATTTCACTTCATAAAAAAGAAAATCAACAGCACAATAGTGTAGAATAGAAGAACTCCCCTTACTGAGGAATATTACTACCAATACATTTCCATATCTTGTTATGTGTTATTTGGTGATTTAGTCTAAAAATATTCGTTTACAGTCAGACACTGCCCCAATCATAAGTCCCATCATGGAATATTCGTATTCTTATACTTCAAAAGATCTTTAGATGACAGGAGAATTGTTGGTGTGAAGATGAAGATCTGCAGGGTCCCACACACAGGGACAATCAGATATATCGCACCTTGATTCGGATTTCGATACCGTGAGCACTTCGCCTTGCTTCCATATAGATGACAATGTATCTAATATCAGGTAAAGGATGAGAGAGATTCCCAGCAGTCAGGGTACAGAGTGACATAGAGGATAGAGGATTTCCCCTTCTTCTGAGATCGGTAAGGGGAGCTGGATATCCCAACCATCATTATATAGAGACAGCGACAGGATCTGTACATTAACTGAATATAGACACACGCACCTGGGATCTCTATTACTGTCACCGTCTCTACTGAACAGATATTACTGTCACGTCTCTATGAACAGGTATACTGTCACCGTCTCGAGTGAACAGAATTACGTCCACGTCTCTATGAACAGGTAAATATAAGTAGTAATTTATATTAAATGGCCCAAGAGGGATTAGGGTATTATAAAGGTTCTTTTATAGTAATATAGACTTATAAATGTCTGGTTAGTTCTATAGATTTTACCCACAATCTGCATATGGCTCCTTCCATCTACCAATCTCTTAAGATCAATTTTTTAGATATTTTGGGAACGATGTGAAGAGAAAAAACATGTTAAAGGGGATATTTACAGCTCAATGGGAAGTTATATTATTAGGGGAATAAGACTTAGTAGCACCAGGGACTCTTATCGTTTGATGTAACAGAACCAATACCAATGGAGGGACTGTACTAGTCGGAGAAATCTTGTACACTAAAATATTGAAAGTACCGGAATTGTGCAGATCTTAATTAGTAAATAGTTGACTTTTGTTTTCACTTTCATGCCCGTAAAATCCTAACTTCTATGCGTTGTGTAAAAAAAATGCAAAGCAGCTGGAACGAGGAAAATAGACTGAAATCTGCCAGCAAAGGCCTTCAGTAGGAAGGAAAAAAGTTCATTGACAAAAGAACGTAACCACAGCAAAAAACCCAGCAAAGAAAACCCTCTCTAACTAACAAGGCATATATATAACAAGACATAATATCTACAGAGGAGAAGATAATATCAGAATAACAGAAAATCAAGAAAAGGAAATAAATAAGTACTAGAGAAAAGGATTAGGATCAGAAACGTGGTACCAGGCAATAGGAAAGAAACGGATACTGGAGCGTAGGATCAGAAATTGAAACAAAAAATGGAGTGTATGTCAGGAACCGAAACAGGATTCTGGAAAGCAGGATTGTAACTAGAAACCAGAATACTGAGAGAAGAATCAGGATCAAAAAAGGATATTAGAGAACAGCGATCAGGAAACTGAAAAGAATACTCTAAAGATGATCAGGAAACAGACACAGATAATAGAGAGAAGAATTCGGGAACAAAACAGGTACTAAAGCAGGAGCAGGAACAGAAAACAGGGTGACTGGAACAGTAGGGATCAGAAATATAATACTGGAGAGGCAGGGATCAGGACCAAACCAGGATAAGGAGAGTAGGATCAAGAATGAACATAATATAGGAAAGTAGGTTTAGAACATGAAAACAGTTCTAGGTTTAGAAAGCAGAACAAGGCACTGAAAAGGATATTGGAGAGCGAGATCAGGAAACCCAAACAGGATACTGAAGAGTAGGATTAAGAACAAAACAGGGCACCAGAGGACAGGATCAGGAACAAAAAACAGATACTGGAGAGCAGGATCAGGAACTTACACAGGAGACAAAGAGTAGGATCAGGGAAATTAAATAGGATATGGGGAGAGGCAAGGCAGGAACCAAAATTGGGCTAAACAGTGTACTGGGAGCAGAATCAGAAATTAAAGAAATATACAAGGGGAAAGCAAACAGACTACAGGGATATGCAGGATCAAGAATGAAATGGGATATTGGACGAGAAGCCCAGCAACTGAAACAGTGACATGAGAACAGGACCAGGAACCTGAAACAAATACTGGAGAGCAGGATCCGGACCCAAAAAAGGATACTGGCGAGTAGAATCAGGAACTAAACAGGGTACTAGAGAACAGGATCAGAACCAAAAACAGGCAGTCCTGGAGAGCAAGGATCAGGAAACAAAACAGGGAAGTAGGTTAGGACTGCAACAAGGTACTAGAGCACAGCATTGGAAACCAAAACAGTATACGGAAAAGAGGATCAGGAACAGAAACCGAAAAAATGGAGAGCAAGATAAGGAACCAAAAAGGATAATGGGAAGTGGATGAGGAACAGGATCAGGAACCAAAACACAATACTAGAAAGTAGAATTAGGCAACAAGGTACTAGAGGAACGGATCAGGACCGAAAAAGGACCTGTAAAGGTAGAATAGAACCGCAACAGGTACCTGGTACAGAATCAGGACCAAAACAGGATAATGGAAGTAGTATTAGGACCGCAAACCAAGTACTACAGAAACAGGATCAGGAAAAGATTAAAAGGATTGGAAGAAGAATTAGGACCGCAACAAGGAACTAGAAGAACAAGATCGGAACCAAAAACAGGTTAGAGTAGAATCAGGACCAAACAAGGTACTTGAGTAAGAATCGGAACCAAAACAGGATAATGGAAAAGGTAGTATTAGGACCGCCAAACAATGTTCTAGAGAAAAGGATCGAAACTGAAACAGGATAATGGAAAGTAGAATTAGGACCACAAGTTTGCAACAAGGTACTAGAGAACGGATCAGGAACCAAACCGGATACTGAAAGAGAAATTCGGAGCGAACAAGGTACTAGAGCACAGGACCAGGAAACGAACAGGATACTGGAAAGTAGAACTAGGACGCAACAAGTGGTACTAGAGACACAGGATCAGGAACCGAACAGGATACTGGAAAGTAGAATAGGACAGCAACAAGGTGCTAGAGAACAGGATAGTAACCGAACGGATACTGGAAAGTGAATTAGGACAGTAACAAGGTGCTAGAGAATCAGGATCAGGACGAAATAGGAACTGGAACGAGAATAGGACAGTAACAAGGTGTAGAGGAACAGGATAAAGAACCGGAAACAGGATAAGGGAATGTAGAATTAGGACAGTAACAAGGTGCTAGAGATCAGGATCAGGAAACCGAAAACAGGATACGGAAAGTAGAATTAGGACAGTAAAGGTGTAGAGAACAGGATCAGGACTGAAACCGGATATGGAAATTCGAATTAGGCAGGAACAAGGTGATAGCGAACAGGATCAGGAAACGAAAACAGGATACTGAAAGAGAACTAGGACCGCAACAGGTGCTAGAAACAGGTCAGGAACGAAAACGGATAATGGAAAGTAGAACTAGGACCGCGCAACCAAGGTGCTAGAGACAGGATCAGGAACGAAACGGTACTGGAAAGATAGAACTAGGGACAGCAACCAGGTGCTTGAGAACAGGATCAAGGAACCGAAACAGGATACTGGAAAGTAGGAATCGGACAGCAACAAGGTGCTAGAGACAGGATCGGAACCGAAACAGGATACTGAAAGTAGAATTAGGACAGCAACAAGTGCTAGAGAACCTGGTCAGGAACGAAAAAGGGATATGGAAAGAAGAACTGGACAGCAACAAGGTGCTAGAGAACAGGATCAGGAAACCGAAACAGGATATGACAGTAGAAACGAGGACAGCAAAACAAGGTAAAGAGAACCGGATCAAGGCACCGAAAAAATGCTACTGAAAGTAGAACTAGGACAGCAACAAGGACATGGATCAGGTCAGGAACCGAAAGGATACTGGAAAGTAGAACTAGGACAGCAACAAGGTTACAGGAACAGGGTCAGGACCGAAACCGGATACTGGAAAGTAGAATTAGGACGGTAACAAAGGTACTAGAGATCAGTATCAGGAACCGAAACCGGATATGGGAAAGAGAACTAGGACTGGCACAAGGTACTAGAGAAACAGGGTCAGAACGAAACAGGATAATGGAAAGGAATAGGACGGTAACAAGGTATAAAGAACAGATAGGACCGAAACAGATACTGGAAAAGTGAAGTAGGAAGAGGAAACAAGGTACTAGAGAACAGGATTCCAGGAACGAAACGGAAATGGAAGTAGAATTTGGAAGAACAAGGTAATAGAACAGGATCAGGAACGAACAGGATAAGGGAAAGTAGAATTAGGACAGTAAAAAGGTACTGAGAGACAGGATAAGGAAGAAACATGATGAATGGAAAGTAGAATTAGGACAGTAACAAGGTACTAGACGAACCGATCAGGAACCGAAACAGGAAATGAAAGTAGAATTAGAGACAGTAAACAAGGTACTAGAGAACGATCAGGACCCGAAACATGATAATGGGAAAGTAGAATAGGACAGTAACAAGGTACTAGGAACCAGGATCGGAACCGAAAAAGATAAGAAAGTAGAATTAGGACAGTAACAAGGTACTAGAGAACAGATCAGGAAACCCGAAAAGGATATGGAAAGTAGAATTAGGACAGTAAAAAGGTACTAGAGAACAGGATCAGGAACCGAAACATGATAAATGCGAAAAGTTAGAATTAGGACAGTAACATTTTGGTGGTACTCGAGAACAGGATCAGGACGAAACAGGATACTGGAAAAGGGGAATTAGGACACTAACAGGTACAAAAGAACAGATCAGGAACCGACAACAGGAACTGGAAAGTAGAATTCGGCCAGTAACAAGGTACTAGAGAACAGGATCATGAAAGGAAACAGGATACTGGAAAGTAGAATATAGGACAGTACCAAGGTATAGAGAACAGGATCAGGAACCGAACAGGATACTGTAAAGTTAGATTGTAGGACAGTTAACAAGGTAGAGAACAGGATCAGGAACCGAACAGGGATACTGGAAGTCGAAATTAGGACAGAACAAGTACTAAAGAAACGATAAGGAACCGAAACAGGTACTGGAAAGTAGAATAGGTACAGTAACAGTACTAGAAGACAGGATCGGAACTGAAACAGGATACTGAGAAGTAGATTAGGGAAACGTCACAAGTACTAGAGAACAGGATCAGGAACCGAAACAGGATAATGGAAAGTAGATTGGACGTACAAGGTACTAGATGAACAGGATCAGGAACTGAAACAGGATACTGGAAAGAGAATTAGGACAGTACAAGGTACTAGAGAACAGGATCAGGAAACCGAAACATGATAATGGAAGTGATTAGGACTAGAAAAAGTAATCGAGAAACAGGATTCAGGAACGAAACAGGTACTGGCAGTAAATTAGGACAGTAAAAGGTACTAGAGAACATGGATCAGAAACCGAAACGGATACGGAACGTAGAATTAGGGACAGTAACAAGGTTACGAGAGAACAGGACAGGAACCGAAACCTGAGAAGGGCAAGTAGAATTAGGACGTAACAAGGTCTAGATAACGGATCAGGAACCGAAAACTAGGATAATGGAAAGTAGAATTAGGACAGTAACCAGGTATAAAGAAACGGATCAGGAACCGAAACAGGCTAATGGAAAGTAGCAATTAGCGACAGTAACAAGGTATAGAGAACGGACAGAACCGACATGATAATGGAAAGTAGAATTAGGACAGTTAACAAGGTACTAGAGAACAGGATAGGAACCGAACAGGTAATGAAAGTAGAATTAGGACAGTAAAAGGTACTAAAGACAGATCAGGAACCGAAACAGGATAAGGAAAGTAGAATTAGGACAGTAAACAAGGTACTAGAGAACAGGATCAGGAACGAAACCATGATAATGAGAAAGTAGAATGAGGACAGTAACAAGGTAATGAGAACCGGACAGGAACCGAAAAAGGAACTGGAAAGTAGAATTAGGACAGAAACAGGTAATGAGAACAGGATCAGGAACCGAAACATGATAGTGGAAGTAGACTGTGGACGTAACACGTCCTAGAGAACAGGATCAGGAACCGAAACATGATAATGGAAAGTGAGAATTAGACAGTAACAATGGTTACTAGAGAACAGGATCAGGCCCGAAACAGGATAATGGAAAGTAGAATTAGGAACAGAACAGAATAGAGAAACAGGATCGGAACCGGAAAAGGATACTGGAAAGTAGACTTATGACAGGAACAAGGTACTAGAGAACTAGGATCAGGAACACCGAAAAATGATATGGAAAGTAGCATTAGGGGACAGTAAAAAGGTGACATAGAGAAACAGGATCAGGAACCGAAACATGATATGGAAAGTAGCATAGGACAGTAACAAGGGGGATAATAGAGAAACAGGGATCAGAACCGGAAACAGATAATGGAAAGTAGAATTAGGACAGTAACAAGGTACTAAAGAACAGGATCAGGAACCGAAACAGATACTGCGAAAGTAGAATTAGGACAGTAAACAAGTACTGGAGACAGATCAGGAAACCGAAACCTGATAATGGAAGTAGAATTAGGTAGTAAAAAGGTACTAGAGAACAGGATCAGGAACCGAAAACAGGATACTGGAAGTAGAAGTAGGAAAGAACAAGGTACTAGAGAACAGGATCAGGAACAGAACACAGGATACTGGAAAGTAGCATTAGGACAGTAACCAAGGACTAGAGAACAGGATGCAGGAACCGAAACAGGATACTGAAAGTAGAATTAGGACGAACAGTAATAGAGACAGGATCAGGACCGAAACAGGATACTGGAAAGAGAATTGGACAGTAACAAGGTACTAGAGACAGAACTAAAAATGTTTGAGAAAGCAGATCCTATTAATAAAAATACAAGAAGGGAGATGCCGTATACAGTCACAAAAAAAACAGGGTGGTACCATCGTGCAAACAGCAACCATTTGAAAAAGCTATCCAGGAGAAAGATACATATTCCCACAAAGTGGACATCCTTACAAAATGTCTTGGTATGTTACCTGTAATACAGACCACTGTGGATACATTAGCAGTCCTTGCGATCAGTAACACATATAGGCAAAATCCGGCCCGTTGAAAAATAGCATTCCATAGCACACAAGAGTGACTCTGAGATGTGGACATGAAGGGCTAAATCAATGACAGAGAAAACAGGAAATCTTCACTGTAGCACCAAAACATGATCGAAAGGAATGTTCATGACCCATAAGAGGGAGTGACCGATAAGTTATAGAGGAAAATCCTATTGGCTACCCACTTGATACCATATTCCCTAACAATAAAACCTGGTGCCCGCATAACTCCCCCACACCCCCCCCCCCAAAAAAAACAGGCTATGAAAACTAATGATTGGCATGAGATCAACACCCCCACATAAGATATAAACAGTCCAGATTAGCAGCCTCACGCAGTTACATAACCCAACCACACCGATTCCACACAGTGCCATTACAGTTTTTAAGGTGTCACATAATATGGGAATAAATTCTCTGAGAACTACAAGGATCATCTCCTCAAAAACCTCACATGCGGTACCACACCTACTGACCTACCCTTCCTTTTCCATGGCAGCACTACTTAAAGAGAATCAAAGTTTTTTAAAATAATTGATATACTTCTCATAAACATAATTAAGGTTTAACACAAAAAGACATACCCCGACCTCACAGGTACACTACACCTAGCGACCTACCCTTCTATTTCAGCCTACTTACATAGTAACTAACGTAAAAAAAAAATTATTTTTAATATATCCTCATTAAAACATAGTGTTTTATGGTTGCTGAACACAACAAAAGGATATAACCCCTCAACATCCACAGGCACATTTTGCGCCCACACTCAGCCCTTATCAGGCTTATATAAGGGCTGATTGAGGGCCCCAAAACATTGCTGTCCTGTTACTCTAATAACTCACCTTTTGACCATTCGATGCCTGGACCCCTCTACACTTAGAAATTTTGCAGTTATGTGACTATTTCGGGTGAGGCATGTAACCCAAACATCACAGGGAGTGAATCAGAAGTTACGTGGAAAGTTGGTTATGATTTTTATTGTGTTTTGATCCCATTACTGGTTGCTGCCACCACCTAAAAGGTAACTAAGTACAAACTTTTTATGACCAATCATCAAAAGTTTGTTTTTTTAAAAACCCCCAACAAAACACGGATACACACACCTACTGATCTACCTTATCCATACTGGTCAGCCATTACTTAAAGGGTAAATAAAATCAAACAAAAAACCCTTCCAATCAGCACATGCCTACTGACCACCTTCCATTTTAATAGACAGCAAGTATTTATTAAGTGTGGTAACCATAATAAAAAAAAAAATATTTTGACATATCACACAATTATTGTTTTACCCAACCCAACACCGGTTACACAAACCTACGATCTACTTATTCATTCCGTGAGCTATAACTTAAAGGGTACACTAAAGGAAAATAAAAAATCTGAGCACTAATCAAAAGTTTTTTTTTAACTCCAACCTGATCCAGGTACACACACCTACTTGATACCTACCATTTCCATTTTCATGGTCAGACATATTTAAAGGGTAACAGATAAGTTAAAAATAAAAACTATTTAATAATATCATAACCATCTTGTGTTTTTATTTTAACCATCCACACCTGATCCAGTGTAACCACCTACTGATCTACCCCTCCATATCCATTGGCAGCCATATTTATAAAGGTGTATAACTATAGTAAAAAAAATATGTTGACTGAATCATCAGCAAATATTTTTTTTATCCCCAACCCTGACACGGTACACCAAATCTACTGACCTATCTTATTCATTACCGTGAGCACACATACTTACAGGGTGCTACAAAGTAAATAAAAAAAATTTGATCAGAACTCAAAAACAGTTTTTTTTTAAACTTTCAATCCTGATCCAGGCCACACCACCTACTTGAACCTACAATTCATTTTCATGGCAGACAATTTAAAGGGGAACTATAAGTAAAAAAAAAATTCTATTTCAAGTAATCATCACAAAGTTGTTTTATTTTAAACCAAGTCTGAAACGATACACACACCTATGATCTACTTATCCATTACATGACCTAGTCCATACTTAAAGGGTAACATTTTTCGACAAAGAAACTGAGTTTTAATTAACCCCAACCTGATAACAGGTACACACACCTTGATCTATTATCCATTGTACTCTGGCAGCGATCTGGTAACGGGTAACTTAAAGTCAAAAAAAACTGAATTTTGATCAACAACAGCTTGTTTTTTTTTTTACTATCCACCTTAACACACACTACTTGACTTCGTAACCCTTCTATATTTGCCATGGCAGCCACATTGAAAGGGTAACTATAGTCAAAAAAACATTTGAGAAATCATTGCAACAAATTTATTTGTTTTTTAATCACCACACACCGACCCAGGCACTACACACACCTATGATCTACTTATTCCATTTACTATTGGCAGCCATTACTTAATGGTTACTAAAGTCAAAAAACTGAAGTTTAGATTTATTCGTCAATAAACGATGTTTTTATGTTGTACAACAAAAAAAGACATACCCCCCAACCAGACCCACGGTACACACACCTACTGATCTACTTATCCACCTTACTTTGGCAGCCATACGTAAAGGTAACTAAAGTAAAAAAAAATTTTGGGTCAATATTAAAAAAAGTTTGTGTTTTTTTTTAACTTCAACCTGATCACAGTCCACACACACCTCCTGACTTACCCTTCCATTTCATGGCAGCATATATAATTAAGGGTACTAAAGTCAAAAATTCTTTTGACAATCACCAGATCGAAGTTTTTTTTTTTAACCCCAACCAGACCCAGGTACACACAACCTACTGATCTACTTATCCTACTGTGGCAGCCTACTAAAGGTACTAAAATAAAAAAAATATTTGATCAATCACAAAAAAGTTTGTTTTTTTAACCCCCACATGGACAGATATATCACTACTACTGACTACCGCCCCTTTACTGTTGCAGCACATACCTAAAGGGTAACTCAAGTAAAAAAAAATATTTGACCATCGCATCAAAAAAGTTTGTTTTATGAAACCCCAACACCGACACAGGATACAACAACCCCCTACTGATAACCTTAATCCATTACTTGGCAGGCCTGCATAAGGGGTAACTAAAGAAAAAACAATTTTGGACCAATCATCAAAAAAGTTTTTTCCATTAACCTCCACAACATGATAGCAGGTACACAACGCCTACTGAATACCCCCTCCATTCCTGCAGCCAATTTAAAGGTAACTAAAGTTAAAAAACAAAAAATGACTAATCAAACATTTATGGTGGATCTTAGGAGAGACTTTAAGGAGATTATAGACTTTATGGGATAGTTGTATTGGAAAAGACTTTTTGACAATTATCATTCATGGGAGAGGACTTTTGCAGCATTTTTAATTGACTTGTCGTTTTATCTAGATATTTGAGGACTTATTCCTAAATTGAATTTAATTGCACGGGGTGATTTTGTATAATTACATGTATATTGCACTATATATACATAACCAGTACCGATGAACCTTGGTACTAGGTAGTTAATATGGCTGTCTTTTGGGGGGCCCATTTATTTAAGTTATTTTGCACTCATGGTCAGAAGAGTGCTTTTGGACTTTGGTCCTAGATCAATCAGGTCCTGTTCTGATCCTTTGGTCATAATACCCTTTTTCAATATTCAATATAGGTGTGGTTCTTTGGAACTACATCCTTACCCTGATTGACCTACTTTTAGTGTGTATCTGTCTACCCCCTGATTAATGCAATTGGTCTGGAGAGATGGAATGACTTTTCACGCCCAATCTAACGTGCTATAGATGTCACTGAAAGGGAAAATGACACTATGGTTTTTGGTAACTGTTTTAAAGTTTTGATGATAAAATTTGGTTTATAGTCACTTTTTTAGAATTGGATAACTACCGGTAGTATGTGATCTTAGATATACTCTACTATCCTCCTATCACTGTCATCGTTGTCGATGCAGAGTATCATTTGATACAAAAACGTACACCGATGTGAAATAACACACCAAGTTCCATAAGTATGGTGTGCACCATATCATTTTATCATTATTTTGGAGAGTGGTAATAGAAAAACAAACTGGGATGACGAGCAGGTCAAACTCGAAGGAAAATGGAGCAGAAACGAATAGAGGATCGGAATATACAACGAAAACTATGACTGGGGTGTCCAGGGAAAAATGAGAAATTTGCAGAATCAAGTAAGTGGAGTCTGCAAAAGCCAGAAACACCAGGACACGGGGGATGTTTTGGTGATTGGGTTGATATAAGAAGGCCTCTGTATATGGTAATTAAAGTGCAGGAAGAGTTCAAGAGTCCAGTGCCATCCACTGCGAATAGGGGAACAGCCACCGCACAACCACGAGTGTCATTTAATCTGGTTAAAAAACCTGTAAAAAATAACCCTTAAACAAGCCTTTCAAGACCCAAAGAGATGTCATTATAAAGTGTACTATGTAATGCATTTCTAGATGGCGGCGTATGTCTTATACAACCTCCAATTAAACTATGTTACTATGTAACTGTTTAAACAGACATTATGGGAGGGATACATAGGTTGGACTAGATGGAGTTATGTCTTTAACACAACTCCAATACTAGTTACATATGTACTGTTATACAGACATTAGGGATAGGGTTTAAAAAGGTTGGACTAGATGGACGTATGTCTTTATACAACCTCCAATACTATGTTAACTATGTAAACGAGTTATACGACATTATGGTAGAGGGTGTTAAAGGTGGACTAGATGGACGTATGTCTTTATACAAACCTCCAATACTATCTTACTATGTAACTGTTATACAGACATTATGGGTAGGGTATAAAGGTTGGACTAGATGGACGTATGTCTTTATACAACCTCAAATACTAGTTACTATGTACTGTTATACAGACATTATGGGTAGGGTATAAAGGTTGGACAGACGACGTATGTCTTATATAACCCCAATTACATGTTACTATGTAACTGTTATACAGACATTATGGGTAGGGTATAAAGGTTGGACTAGATGGCCGATGTCTTTATAAACCTCCATACTATGTACCATGTAACTGTTATACAGACTTATGGGTAGGGTATAAAGGTTGGGATAGATGGACTAGTCTTTAAACCTCCATCTATGTTTACTATGTAACTGTTATACAGACATTTATGGGTAGGGTAAAAGGTTGGACTAGATGGACGTATGTCTTTATACACCTCCATACTATGTTACTATGTAACTGTTATAACAGACTTATTGGGTAGGGTAAAAAGGTTGGACTAGATGGACGTATGTCTTTATACAACCTCCATACTATGTTACTATGTAACTGTTATACAGACATTATGGGTAGGGTATAAAGGTTGGACTAGATTGGACGAATGTTTTTATCAACCTCCATACTATGTTACTATGAACTGTTATACAGACATTATGGGTAGAAAGGTATAAAGGTTGGACTATGAGGACGTATGTCTTTATACAACCTCCAACTATGTCACATGTAACTGTTATAACAGACATAGGGTAGGGTTAAAAGTTGGACGAGATGGACGTATGTCTTTATACATCCGTCCAATACCATGTTATTTGTAACTGTGTATAATACAGACATTTATGGGTAGGGTATAAAGGTGGACTAGATGGACGTATGTCTTTATACAACCTCCAATACTATGTATATGTAACTTTGTATAACAGGACATTATGGGTGGGTATAAGGTTGGACAGATGGACGTACGTCTTTATACAACCTCCAAATATATGTTATCTAGTAACTGTTATACAGACATTATGGGTAGGATATAAAGGTTGGACTAGATGGACGTATGTCTTTATACAACCTCCAATACTAGGTTATATAGAACTGTTATACAGACATTATGGTAGGGTATAAAGGTTGGACTAGATGGACGTATGTCTTTATTACACCTCCAATAACATGTTACTATGTATGTTATACAGACATTATGGGTGGTTATAAAGGTTGGACTAGATGGACGTATGTCTTTATACAACCTCCAATACTATGTTACTATGAACTGTTATACAGACATTATGGTAGGATATATAAAGGTTGGGACTAGATGGACGTATGTCTTTATACAACCTCCAATACTATGTTACTATGTAAACTGTTTACAGACATTATGGGTAGGGTAATAAAGGTTGGACTAGATGGAGTATGTCTTTATACAAACCTCCAATACTATGTACTATGTAACTGTTTACCAGACCTTATGGGTAGGGATATAAGGTTGGACTAGATGGACGTATGTCTTTATAACAACCTCCAATACTATGTTATATGTACTGTTATAACAGACATATGGTAGGGTATAAAGGTGGACTAGATGGACGTATGTCTTATACAACCCCAATATATGTTTACTAGTAACTGTTTCAGACATTATGGGTAGGTATAAAGGTTGGCTAGATGGACGTAGTCTTTATACAACCTCCAATACTATGTTACTATGTAACTGTTATACAGACATTATGGGTAGGATATAAGGCTGGACAGATGGACGTATGTCTTTTACAACCCAATACTCTGTTACTATGTAACTGTTATACAGACCATTTGGGTAGGGTATAAAGGTTGGACTAGATGGAGTATGTCTTATATACAACCTCCAATACTTGTGACTAGGTAACGTTATACGACAGAATTATGGGTAGGGTATAAAGGTTGGACTAGATGGACGATGTCTTTATACAAACCTCCAATACTATGTTATCTATGTAACTGTTATAAAGACCTATGGGTAGGGTATAAATGTGGACTAGATGACGTATGTCTTTATACAACCCTCACATAACTATGTTACATGTAAGGTTATACAGACATATGGGTAGGGGTAAAGGGACCGCATGGACGTTGTCTTTAAACCTCCACATACTGTTACCTATGTAATGTTATACAGACATTATGGGTAGGGTATAAGGTTGGACTAGATGGACGTGTCTTTATAAACCTCCAAATAGTTATATGTAACTGTTATACAGACATTATGGGGTAGGTATAAAGGTTGGACTAGATGGACGTATGTCTTTATACAACCTCCATACTATGTTACTATGTTAACTGTTATACAGACCATTATTGGTAGGGTATAAAGGTTGGACTAGATGACGTAGTGTCTTTATACAACCTCCAATACTATGTTACATGTAACTGTTATACAGACATTATGGGTGGGTCTAAAAGGTTGGACTAGATGGACGTATGTCTTATATACACACTCCAATACTATGTTACTATGTAACGTTATACAGACATTATGGTTAGGAGTATAAAGGTTGGACTAGATGACGTATGTCTTTATACAACCTCCAATACTATGGTACTATGTAACTGTATATAACAGGACATTATGGTAGGTATAAAGGTTGGACTGATGGCAGTATGTCTTTATACAACCTCCAATACTATGGTTACTATGTAACTTGTTATACAGACATATGGGTGGGTTAAAGGTTGACTAGATGGACAGTATGTCTTATACAACCTCCAATACTAATGTTACTAGGTAACTGTTATAAACATTATGGGTAGGATTAAAGGTTGGACTAGATGACGTAGTCTTATATCAACCTCCAATACTGTTACTATGTACTGTTATACAGAATTATGGGTAGGAGTATAAAGGTTGGACGTAGATGGACGTAGTCTTATAACAACCTCAATACTATGTTACTATGTAACTGTTATACAGACATTATGGTAGGGTATAAAGGTTGGACTAGATGGACGTATGTCTTTATACAACCTCCAATACTATGTTACTCTGTAACTGTTATCAGACATTTGGGTGGGTATAAGTTGGACTAGATGGACGTTGTCTTTATACACCTCCAATACATTTACTATGCCACTGTTATACAGACATTATGGGTAGGTATAAAGGTTGGACTAGATGAACGTATGTCTTAATCAACCTCCAATACTATGTTACTATGTAACTGTAGAGACATTATGGGTAGGGTATAAAGGTTGATAGATGACGATGTCTTTATACAACTCCAATACATTACATGTAACTGTTATACAGACTTATGGGTAGGGTATAAAGGTTGGACTAGATGGACGTATGTCTTTATACAACCTCAATACATGTTACTATGTAACTGTTATACAGACATATGGGTAGGGTATAAGGTTGACTAGATGGACGATACGTCTTATTACAACTCCAAATATTTTATGTAACTGTTATACAGACACTTATGGGTGGGGTATAAAGGTGGACGATGGGACGGGTATGTCTTTATATTCGAACCTCCAATACCATGTTACATGTAACTGTTATACAGACATTATGGGTAGGGTATAAAGGTTGGACTGGATGGACGTATGTCTTTATGCAACCTCCAATAATGTTACTATGTAACTGTTATACAGACATTATGGGTAAGGTATAAAGGTTGACTGATGGACGGTATGTCTTTATACAACCTCCAATACATGTTACTATGTAACTGTTATACAAGACATTATGGGTAAGGTATAAAGGTTGGACTGAGATGGACGTAATGCTGCTTTATCAACCCTCCATAACTATGTTACTATGTAACTGTTATACAGACATATGGGTAGGTATAAAGTTTGGACTGATGGGTATCTTTGTTTTTTAGTTTTTTTGCTATGTCTTTATGCAACCCTCCAATACTATGTTACTATGTAACTGTTATACCAGACATTAGGGTAGGGGTATAAAAGGTTGGATTGATGGACGTATGTCTTTACTACAACCTCCAATACTATGTTACTATGTAACTTATACAGACATTATGGAAGTATAAAGGTTGGACTGGATGGACATAGTATTTATGCAACTCCAATACTATGTTACTATGTAACTGTTATCAGACATATGGTAGGGTATAAAGGTGGACTACAGAGTATGTCTTTATACAACCTCCATATACTATGTTACTAGAACTGTATTTACAGAACATTATGGTAGTATAAGGTTGGACTAGATGGACGTATGTCTTTACAACCCCAATACTAGTTACTATGTAACGTATACAGACATTATGGTAGGTATAAAGGTTGGACTGATGGACGTATGTCTTTATGCAACCTCCAATAACTATGTTACTATGTAACCGTGTTATACAGACTTATGGGTAGGTATAAAGGTGGACTAGGGACGTATGTCTTTATATAAACCTCCAATACATGGTTCTATCGTAACTGTTATACAGACATTATTGGGTAGGGTATAAAGGTTGGACCTAGATGGAGTATGTCTTTATACAACCTCCAATACTATGTTACTAGTAACTGTTATACGCATTATGGGTAGGGGTATAAAGGTGGACTAGATGGACGTAGTCTTTATCAACCTCCAATACTATGTTACTATGTAAGTTATACGACATTATGGGTAGGGTATAAGGTTGGCCTAGATGGACGATGTCTTTATACAACCTCCAATACTATGTACTATGTAAACTGTTATACAGACATATGGGTAGGGTATAAAGGTTGGACGAGATGACGTATGTCTTTATACAACCTCCAATACTGATGTTCTAGTAAACTGTTATACAGACATTATGGGTAGGTATAAAGGTTGGAACGAGATGGACGTATGTCTTTATACAACCTCCAATACTATGTTACTATGTAACTGTATATAGACATTAGGGTAGGGTATAAAGGTGGACTAGATGGAAGTATGTCTTATATAGCCTCCAATAACTATGTACTATGTAACTGTTATACAGACATTATGGGTAGGGGATAAAGGTTGGACTAGATGGACGTATGTCTTTATACAGCCTCCAATACTATGTACTATGTATGTTATACAGACATTATGGGTAGGTATAAAGGTTGGACGAGATGGACGTATGTCTTTATACAACCTCCAATACTGTGTTACTAATGTAACTGTTATACCAGACATTATGGGAGGGTATAAGTTGGACGAGATGGACATATGTCTTTATACAAACCTCCAATACTATGTTACTATGAACTGGTATACATGACCATATGGGTAGAGGTATAAAGGTTGGACTAGATGGACGTTGTCTTATACAACCCTCCATACTATGTTACTATGTAGATGTTATACAGACATTATGGGTAGGGTATAAAGGTTGGACAGAGTGAACGTATGTCTTGTACAAACCTCCAATACTAGTTACTATGTAACTGTTATACAGCATTATGGGTAGGGTATAAAGGTTGGACTAGATGGACGTATGTCTTATATTAACCTCCATCTAGTTACTATGTAAGTTATACCAGACATAGGGTAGGGTTAAAGGTTGGACTAGATGGACGTATGGCTTTATAAACCTCCAATACTATGTTACTGTGTAACTGTTATACGATTATGGGTAGGGTATAAAGGTTGGACTAGATGGACGTATGTCTTGTACAACCTCCAATACTATGTTACTAGTAACTGTTATCAGGCACATTATGGGTAGGTATAAAGGTTGGACTAGATGAGGTATGTCTTTATATAACCTCCAATACTATGTTACTAGTAACTGTTATAAGACATTATGGGTTGGGTATAAAGGTTGGACTAGATGGAGTATTCTTTATACAAACCATCCAATACTATGTTTAGATGTAACTGTTACAGACAGTTATGGGTAGGTATAAAGGTTGGATAGATGGGACGTATGTCTTTATACAACCTCCAAATACTATGTTCTATGTAACTGTTATACAGACATTAGGGGTAGGTATACAAGGTTGGATTAGATGGACGTATGTCCCTTTATCAACCTCCAATACTATTTGTTTATTTTTATGTCTATGAACTGTTTATACAGATTTATGGGTAGGGTATAAAGGTTGGATAGATGGACATATGTCTTATATAACCACCAATACTATGTTACTATGTAACTGTTATACAGACATTATGGGGAGGGTATAACTAGGTTGGGACAGATGAGTATGTCTTTATACACCTCATACTATGTTACTATGTAACGTTATACAGACATTATGGGTATGGTATAAAGGTTGGACTAGATGGACGTATGTCTTTATACAACCTCCAATACTGTTACTATGTACTGTATAAGACATATGGGTAGGGTATAAAGGTTGGACTATGAGGACGTATGTCTTTATACAACCTCCAACTACAATGTTAATATGGTAAGTGTATACAGACTTTGGGTAGGGTATAAGGTTGGATAGGACGGACGTATGTCTTTATACAACCCCATACCTGTGTTACTAGTACTGTTATATGCAGACATTATGGGTAGGGTATAAAGGTTGGACTAGATGGACGTATGTCTTTATAACCCCATATCTTGTTTATGTAACTGATAGACAGACATTATGGTAGGGTATAAAGGTGGGACTAGATGGACGTATGTCGTTATACAACCTCCATACTATGTTACTAGTAACTGTGTATACAGGCATTATGGGTAGGGTATAAAAGGTTTGGACTAGAATGGACGTATGTCTTATACTAACACCTCCATACTAATTTACTATGGAACTGTTATAGCAGACATTGGTGGGTAGGGTATAAAGGTTGGACTAGATGAGACGTACGTCTGTAAAAAACCTCCATACTATTTACTATGTAACTGTTATAAGATATATGGGTGGGTATAAAGGATTGGACTAGATGGACGATGTCCTTTATACAACCCCAATTACCTAATGTTACTATGTAATGTTATACAGACCTTATGGGTAGGGTATCAAGGTTGGACTAGCATGACGTATGTCTTTATACAACTCCACTTACTATGTTACTATGTAACTGTTATAGGCAGACCTATTATGGGTAGAGGTATAAAAGGTTGACCAGATGGCGCTTATGTCTTTCTTAAACCTCCAATACTATGTTACTATGTAACGGGTTAGCACAGAAATTATGGGTAGAGTTAATAAAGGGGTTTGGATCTCGACTGGCCTGTCGCTTATCTCCTCCTCCACTATCCCTTTCCCATGCTAACCCCCTTTCGCCTACCTGTCTGTATGGGTATAAACCGGTTTGGACCTAGATGGGACGTCCGTCTTTATCAACCCCTCATCTCTTTCTATGAATCCCGTGTTAACACCGACTTATGGGTAGGGTACTTCAGGTTGTCGAGACTGGGTACTGTCTTTCTATGCCTCCAACATGCTATTCCTCTGTAACCTGTTATCACGCACTATCGGTTAGGGTATAAAAGGTCTGGACTGAGGACGATGTCTTTATAAACCTACCAAACTAGTTTACTAGTTTAACGTTATACAGACATTGGTGGTAGGGTATAAAGTTGATAGAGGACGTATGTCTTTATACAACCTCATACATGTTTAACTACCTCCAATACTATGTTACTATGTAACTGTTATAGGCAGTATGGTAGGTATAAAGGTTGGACTAGATCGACGTTGTCTTTATACAACCTCAATTACTATGTTACTATGTAACTGTTAATACAGACAATTATGGTTCGGGTTTAAAGGTTGGACTATATGACGTTCGTCTTTATACAACCTCCATACTATGTTACTATGTAACTGTTAACAAGATTATGGGTAGGGTATAAGTGTTGGACTAGTATGGACGTACGTTTTATACCACCCCCAATACTATGTTACTATGTAACTGGTTATACGACATGGGTAGGGTATTAAAAGGTTGGACTAGATGGGACGTATGTCTTTTACAACCTCCAATACTCTGTTACTATGTAACTGTTATACAACATACTGGGTAGGGTAAAGGTTGGATAGTGGACGTATGGTCTTTTATACAACCTCCAATATGGTTACTATGTTGCTTATACAGACAGTATAGGGTAGGTATCAAGAGTTGGACAGATGTGACGTATGTCTTTATACCAACCTCCAATACTGTGTTACTATGTAACTGATAGGACAGGCATTATGGGTAGGGTATACAGGTTGTGACTAGAGGTACGTATGTCTTTATACAACCTCCAATTACATGTTACTATGGAACTGTTAACAGACTGGTGGGAGGGTTAAAGGTTTGGAGCAGATGGACGTTACGCTTTAAAAAACCTCCAATGCTATGTACTATGGTAAAACTGTTATACAGTATATAATGTGGGTATAAAGGTTGGACTAGATGACGTAAGTCTTATATACAACCCCCAATATCATATGTACATGTAAACGTTATACAGACATTTGGGTGGGTATAAAGGTGGACAGATGGACGTATGTAGTTTATACAACCTCCAATACTTGTTATGACTAAACTGTTTAACAGACATTATGGGTAGGGAGTAAAATGGTGGACTAGATGGCGTAGTCTTTATACAACCCCTCCATATCCATGTTACTATGTAACTGTTATAACAGAATTCTGGTAGGGTATAAAGTTTGCACTATAGGACGTATGTCTTTAATACAACTCCAATAACTATGTACTATGTACTGTATACAGACTTATAGGTACCTCGGGTATAAAGGTGGACTAGAGGACGTATGTCTTTTACGACCTCATCATACTATGTTTACTAGTAACTGTTATACAAGACATTATGGTTAGGTATAAAGGTTGGACTAGATGGATGTATGTCTTTATACAACTCCAATACTATGTACTATGTAACCTGTTATTACAGTAATTGTGGGGTAGGGGTATTAAAGGTTGGCTAGAGGACGTATGTCTGATAAACCCCAATACATGTTTATGTAACTGGTATTACAGGCATTATGGGGTAGGGTATAAGGTTGGCTAGATGGACGTACGTCTTTATCCAACCTCCAATGACTATGTTACGCTAAACTGTATACGTACATTATGGTGAGGGATTTAAGGTTGGACTAGATGACGTACTTCGTCTTTATACAATCTCCAATACTATGTACTATGTACTGTTATAACAGATATTGGGAGGGTATAACGGTTTGACTAATGGACGTAGTCTTTATTACAACCCCCCAATACTATGTTACTAATGTAACTGGTTCATACAGACATTATGGGTAGCGGTTATAAAAGGGTTGGACTAGATGGACGTATGTCTTTATCCAACCTGCAAATATATGTTACTATGTAACTGTTATATCAGACATTAGGGTAGGTAATAAGGTTGGACCTAGATGGACTTATGTCTATATACAACCTCCAAATAACTATGTACATATGTAACTGTTATACAGACCATTATGGGTAGGGTATAAAGGTGACTAGATGGTACGTATGCTTATACACTACCTCCACTACTATGTTACTATTAACTGTTATACAGACATTATGGCGTAGGGCTATAAAGGTTGGACTGATGGACGTATGTCTGATACAACCTCCAATACTATGTTCTTTAACTGTTATCAGACATTATCGGGTAGGGGTATAAAGGTGGTACTATATGGACATAGGGTCTTTATTATCTAACACACCAATACTATGTTACTCATGTAACTGTTATACAGACTTATCGAGGTAGGTATAAGAGGTGGACTATCATGGACGTATGTTTCTTATAATAACACTCCAATACTAGGTTACAGGTAACGGTTATACAGACATTATGGGGTAGTAAAGGTTGGACAAGACGACGTATGTCTTTCTACAACTCCAATACTTCTGTTACTATGAACGGTTATACCAGACATTATGGGGTCAGGTTAGTGGGACTCAGATGGAGTTAGTTCTTTATACCCAATCCAATCAACTGTGTGTATGTGTTGCTGTTATACAGACCTTATGGGTAGGGTTATAAAGGTTGGGACTAATGACGGATGTCTTTATACACCTCCAATACGTGTTACTATGTAACTGATAAGACAAGACATTATGGGTGGGTATAAAGGTTGTGACAGATGACTATGTCTTATACAACCTCCACTATATGTACTATGTAACTGTTATAACAGACATTGTGGGTAGGGTATAAAGGTTGGACTAGATGGACGTAAGTCTTTAAAACACTCCAATGCTATGTTACTTATGGTAACTGTTATACAGAATTATGGAGTAGGGTATAAAGGTTGACTAGATGGACGTAAGTCTTTATCCAACCCATTTTAACAAAAAATATAACCTATGTTACTATGTAACGTTTACAGCATATGGGTAGGGGTTAAATGGTTGGACTCGATGGAACGTATGTCTTTCTACAACCTCCAATACTATGTTACTCTGTAACTGTTATACAGACATTATGGTAGGGTATAAAGTTGGACTAGATGGACGTAGTTCTTTAAACACACCTCCAATATTGTTACTATGTAATGGTATACAGACATTATGGGTAGGGTATAAAGGTTGGACTAGATGACGTATGTCTTTATCACCTCCAAATACTCTGTATCCATGTAACGTTACCGACGATTATGTGGTCAGCGGTATAAAGGTTGACGAGATGGACGTATGTCTTTATAGTGACCTCCAATACTATGTTACTATGTAAATGTTATAAAGACATACTGGTTAGGGAGTATAAAGGTTGGACTAGATTGAGTTGATGTCTTATACACACCTCCAATACTAGTCCTCACTGTACTGTTCTTAACAGCATTGTGGGTAGGGTACTAAAAGGTTGGACTAGATGAGGACGTATGTCTTTATACAACCTGGCCAATACTATGTTAACGATGAACTGTTCATATACAGGCATTATGGGTAGGTAAAGGTGGACTAGAGACGGTCTACGTCTTTAGACAACCTCCAAATACATGTTACTATTAACTGTTATACAGACATATGGTAGGGTTAAAGGTTGGACAGAGACGTACGTCTTTATACACCCTCCAAATATGTATCCGATGTAAACTGTTATACAGATATTATGGTCGGGTATAAAGGTTGGGACTAGAGTGGACGTATGTCTTTATACAACCCCATCAACTATGTTCTATTACTGTTATACAGACATTATGGGGAGGGTATAAGTTGGGACTAAGGGACGTATGTCGTTATATCCAACCCCAATACTAATGTTATCTTATGTAACTGTTATAATCAGATTATGGGTAGGGTTATAAAGGTGGACAATGTGACGTATGCTCTATAACAAGCCCCATACATGTACTTATGTAACTGTTATACAGACATTTAGGGTAGGAGTAAAAGGTTTGACTAGTAATGGACGATGTCTTGATACAACCTCCAATACTTGGTTACTAATGTAACTGTTTATCCATGACATTATGGGTAGGGTATAAAGGTTGGACTAGATGGACGTATGTCTTATACAACCTCCAATATATGTACATGTAACTGTTACATCAATTAGGGTAGGGTATAAAGGTTTGGGACTGATGGACATATGCTCTTTTATAACCACACCAATACTATGTTACTAGGTACGATGTTAACAGACATTATGGGTATGGTATAAAGGGACCTAAGGACGTATGTCTTTCTACAACCTCCAATACTATGTTCTATGTGATTACTGTTATACAACATTATGGTAGGGATAAAAGGTTTGGCTAGAGGAGTATGTCTTTATACAACCTCAAGACGATTGTTTACTATGTAACTGATATACAGTACATTATGGGTTAGGGTATAAAGGTGGCAACAGAGAGACGTATGTCTTTATACAACTCCAATCTATGTTACTATGTTAACCTGTAACAAGACATTAATGGGTAGGGTTTAAAGGTTGGACAGATGACGTTAATGTCTTTAAAAACTCCATACGATGTTACCTATGTAACTGTTTACAGACATATTGGGTAGGGTAAAGGATTGGACTCGTCGAAGTAATGTCTTTATACAACTCCAATACTATGTTTACATGTAACTGTTATACAGAATTATGGGTAGGGTATAAAGGTTGGACTAGATGGATAGTATTTATATCAACCTCCAATACTATTTACTATGTAAACTGTATTGTAAGGGGGGATCTCGAATTATGGTTGATAAATGTTGTGACTATATGGACGTATGTCTTTATACCACCCTCCAATACTATCTTACTAGGTAACTGTTAGACAACTTATGGTAAAAGTATAAAGGTTGGAATAATAAAATAAAAATGGATCTATGTCTTTATACAACCTCCAATATATGTTACTATGTAACCTGTTACAGACATTATGGGTAAAGTATCAAAGGTTGGAATAGATGGACGTATGTCTTTATCAACCTCCAATACTATGTTACTAGTAAAACTGTTTAGCAGACAATCATGGGTTGGGTATAAAGGTTGGGGACTAGATGGACGTAGTCTTTATTACCACTCCAGGAATACAGTTCTATGTAACTCGGTATACAGACATTATTGGGTAGGGTATAGAACGGTTGGACTAATGAACATATGTCTTTATGACAACCCTCCAATATCTTGTTGCTAATGTAACTGTTATACCGACATTATGGGGTATGGTATAAGGGGTTGGACTAGATGGACGTATGTCTTTATACACACTCCAATAACTGTGTGCTATGTACTGTTATACAGACATTATGGTAGGGTATAAAGGTGGGACGAGATGGACGATGGTCTTTTATACACCTCCAATACTAATTTTGACTATGTAACTGTTATCAGTACATATGGGATGGTTAACGGACTGGACTAGATGGGACGTTATATTTATACAACCTCCAATACTATGTCACTATGTAACTGTTATACAGACATTATGGGTAGGGTATAAAGGTTGGACTAGATGGACGTATGTCTTTATACAACCTCCAATACTATGTTACTATTTAACTGTGTTTAATAAAGGATAGATTAGAAAGAGTGGTTATTAATGGAACATTCTCTAGTTGGACCAGTGTTGTTAGTGATTTTCCTCCGTGGTGTTTCCTGGGTCCGGTACTCTTTATCCTATTTATAAATGACCTAGTGTTAGACATTGATAGTATGATCTCTGTGTTTGATAAAGGATAGATTATAAAGGGTGGTTATTAATAGAACATTATCTAGTTGGATCAGTGTTGTTAGTGATGTTCCTCAGGGGTGTGTTCTGGGTCCGGTACTCTTTATCCTATTTATAAATGACTTAGTGTTAGACATTGATAGTATAATCTCTTTGTTTGATAAAGGATCGATTATAAAGAGTGGTTATTAATGGAACATTATCTAGTTAGACCAGTGTTGTTAGTGATGTTCCTCAGGGGTGTGTTCTGGGTCCGGTACTCTTTATCCTATTTATAAATGACCTAGTGTTAGACATTGATAGTACGATCTCTGTGTTTGATAAAGGATAGATAATAAAGAGTGGTTATTAATGGAACATTATCTAGTTAGACCAGTGTTGTTAGTGATGTTCCTCAGGGGTGTGTCCTTGGTCCGGTACTCTTTATCCTATTTATAAATGACCTAGTGTTTGACATTGATAGTACGATCTCTGTGTTTGATAAAGGATAGACTATAAAGTAGAATTGAGATACTGTGTTATCATAGAATACTGATCGTTTATAGTAAAAATACAGGACCGTTTATCGTAGATATTACTGACGTTACTCGTTAGAATTACTGACCGGTATCATAGAGTACTCTGACCAATTATCGTAGCATACAGACCGTTATCGTAGAATACTGACCGTTATCATAGGAATTAACTGACCGTTATCGTACCAATACCGGACCTTAAATCATAGAATACTGATCGTTATCGTAAAAACCGACCGTATACAAGAATACCGATCGTTATCGTTAGAATACTGATCGTATCCTAAAATGTCACCCCGACGTTTTATCGTGAGAATACCGATGGTTATGTTATAGTAGAATAGAAAAACCAAATCGTTATCGTTAGAAGGCCGATGGTTATCATAGAATACTGATCGTTATCGTTAAAATACCGCCGTTATAGTACATACCGACGTTATATAGAATACCGATCGTTAATAGAATACTGACCCGTTTTTATCGTAGATAGAATACTGCTCGTATATAAAATACCGACCGTTATAGTAGATAGAATCTGACCGTATCGTAGAATACTGGACCGTTATCATTAGAATACTGACGTATCATAGAATACTGAACCGTTATCATAGAATACTGACCGTTTAGACTAGAATACTGACCGTTATCCTAGAATATGAAAGTTATAGAGAATAATGAACGTTATCATAGAATACTGACCGTTTGTAGAATAGCGACCCTCGTATGTATGACTACTGACCGTTATATAGACTATGACCGGTATCGTAGAATACTGACCGTTAGCATAGGAATACTGACCATTATCGTACAATAACCAACCGTTATCAAAGAATACTGTCGTTATCGTAGATACTTGACCCGTTATATAAATCCTGACCCGTTATCACAGAATACTGACCGTTATTATAGACTATGACCGTTATCCTAGAATACGACCTTGTATCGTTAGAATACGACCGTTATGTTAACAATACCAATTGTTACGTTAGAATACCGCTAATTTCATAGAATAAGGACCTATTGTACAATACTTACCGTTATCGTACAAATACCGACCGTTATCGTGAATGCTGATGTTATTTTAACGATTTTAACTGTAACGTTTATTGTACGATAAAGGTCAGTATTCTACGGATAACGTCGGTATTGTACGTAACGGTCGGTATTCTACGCAACAATTGGTATTGTACAATTAGGTCCGGTCATTAATACGATAACGGTCATATTCTACAATATGATCGGTATTTTACAAAACATCATTATCTAGGATAACGATAAGATACGATTTACGGTCAGTGTTCTACGAACATCGGTTATTGTACGATAATCGCTCGGATTTTACGTAATATAGATCTAGTATCACGATACTGATGTAATTTCACGTAACGGTCAATAGTCTTCAGATTAACATCGTATTCTACGAATACGATCATATTTTTACGATAATGACGGTATTTTACCATAACGGTCAGTATTATAGATAACGGTTGTATTCTACGATAACGATCAGTATTTATGATAACGATTGGTAATTTTTTACGATCTAACGGTCACGTCATTCTCAGCATAACGTCGTACTTCTACGATAAGATCTCAGTACTCTACGAGTAACGATGCGGTATGTTACCATAACATCAGTATTATCGAGAAACGGTCGGTATTGTACCTCGATAAGAACAGTATTTACGATAACGGTTGGTACGATTACGATTAACCTTTACCGTAGATTAAGTAACGATATTGAAGGTTACTATCATTCATAAATAGCGGTCCATATCCTAGACACCGGTGTTTTTTACGATAACGACTTTTTATACAAATGTCCCTAAACGAGGAGATCCAATACTGGACGCCCGCGTTAACGTACCTTTAGCCCATCGCGTATAAAATAACTGACGTAAACAAGTTACGTCAGTTTATTGCATTGCGGCTCGGGCTAAGGGATAAGAGCTTGGGTTTAATGCCTCCCACACACTACGTACGCAAACGTAGATGTAGGGGTTTTGGATCTGTAGGCACGTGCGTATTTCCAAACATTCGGTAAATGGCGTGTGCTCCAAAATCCGTCTAAACTTTTCGGGTTAACGTGGGTTTAGATGGAAATGGGCCATATTGAAATCTCCCCCTAAGTGTTTAATCCTTCCAAGGATTAGAGTGATCTTTGTTACCTTTACCTTGTCCGGTTTTTGCCTTAAAACCTTTACCCCATTTAACTTCCAAGTTTGCCTGTTCCTTGATCTTTTTCCTTTAACCGGCGTGCTGAACCTGGATGTTTTGCTACATTTTCTGCCGACGTTAGCTTGTTAGCGGTGCTGGGTCATCTCAGTCCATCAGGTGTTCACGTGGTGTCCGAGGTTTCCCAGGTTAGATCTTAATTTGCCTTCTCCCGTGTGTTAGTCTCAGCCCACCAGTCTTCATCTTCACCATGTTCGCCAGGTGTGGTTTCCTTCTTACCACAGCGAGTCTACCAGTTACTATCTCTGACAGATTGATGCACTACAGGGAGATCATAAGAGTTCTTATCGTTAAATGGATGCTAATTTTTCCCTAACCTATCAAAATCTTTGAATACATTTGAAAGCAACATCTGATTGGTTGGGGCAAAATAGCACCATTTAACGATAAGAACTTTTATTGAATAATACGGTAAGTCTATTAATTCTGCACACTATAGTATATCAGCATCCAAGAGATTGTATGTTCACAACACACATAAGGTCCATTATAGGATAATGGAATAAAGAGCGCCACCTGTCAAACCCCTGAGGAACATCGAGTATCAAAACTGGTCTAAACTAGAGACCATGTTCCATGATATCACCGCTTTATATATCTATCCTTTAAACACAGAGATCGTCTAATCAATGTCCCATAGGTCATGTTTAAATACGGATAAAGGTAGTACCAAACCTAGGACAGACCCCTGAGGAACATCCACTATCAACACTGCCTACCTCGATAATGTCCATTAATAACCACTCTTATAATCTAGCCTTAACAAACACAGATTGTATAAATAATTCTAACACTAGAGTTCATTGTATAATAGGATAATGAGTACAACGACCCAGGACCCCCCCCTGAGTAACATCACTAACACACCCGGTCTAACTAGATAATGTTCCATTAATAACCACTCTTTATAGTCTTCCTTTATCAAACACAGAGATCGTTACTATCATATGTCTCCTGGTCCTGATAACTAGGAAAAGAGTACCGGACACAGGAAACACCCCTGAGGAACATCACTAACAACATGTCTAACTAGATAATGTTCCATTAATAACCACTCTTTATAATCTTCCGGTATCAAACACAGAGAAATCTACTAATACTGTCCTAACACTAGAGTCATTTATAAAATAGGATGAAAGAGTACCGGACCCAGGACCCACACGGCCCTGAGGAACAATTATAACAACACTTGGTCCAACTAGATAATGTTCCATTTAAACCACTCTTTTTATAGTCTATCCTTTAATCAAACACAGAGGATCGTACTATCAATGTCTAACACAGGTCATGTTAAATAGGAAAAAGAGACCGGACCCAGGACCACCCCTGAGGAACATCACTAACAACCACTGGTTAATAACTAATAATGTTCCATTAATAACCACTCTTTATTATCTACCTTTATCAACACAGATCGCGTATATCAATGTTCCTAACACTAGGTCATTTATAGAAATAGGAATACAAGAGTACGGAACCAGGACACACCCCGCCTGAACATCACTACAACAGGTCTAAACTAGATACATGTCCCCATTAATACCCTCGTTATATCTATCCTTTATCAAACACCAGAGATTGTACCTATTCAATGTTAACACAGGTCTATTATACCAATAGGATAATGAGTACCGGACCCAGACACACACCCCTGAGGAAACATCACTAACAACATGGTCCAACTAGTAATGTCTTTAATAACCACTCTTTAAATCTATCTCTTATCAAACACCCAGCAGATGTACTATCAATGTCAAAACTAGGCATTTATATATAGGATAAAAGAGTACCGGGACCCGAGAACACACCCCTGAGGAACAGACCAATAACAACACAGGTCCAACAAGATAATGTTCTATAAATCAATCTTTATAATCTGATCCTTATACAAACCAAGATCGTAATTCAATGTCTAACAACTCGGGTCATTTATACTAGTATAGAAGAGTACCAGACAGGAGGCCACAGAGGAACTCA
Source organism: Hymenochirus boettgeri (assembly GCA_019447015.1). NCBI lineage: Eukaryota > Metazoa > Chordata > Amphibia > Anura > Pipidae > Hymenochirus > Hymenochirus boettgeri. The sequence continues at coordinate 23,374 of JAACNH010001436.1, read as the reverse complement.
CTAACAACAGTGTCCAACTAGAAAAGAATTTGTGTTTCCATTAATAACCACTCTTTATTAATCCTATCCTTATATCAAACACAGAGATTGTACTATTCAATTTCTACACTAGGTCATTTATAAAAAGGATTAAAGTGTACCAGACACAGACAGACCCCTGAGGAACATCCACTATCAACACGCTCTAAACTAGATAAATTTTCCATTAATAAAACCTCTTTATAGATCATACTTTAACAACACAGAGATTGTACTATCAAATTTTTGTATAACACTAGGTCATTTATAAATAGGATAAAGCGTACGGACACAGGACCCACCCCCGCCTGAGGACATCACTACACAACACTGATCCAACTAGATAATGTTCCATTAATAACCAATCTGTCTTTATACAACCTCCAATACTATGTTACTATGTAACTGTTATACCGACATTATGGGTATGGTATAAAGGTTGGACTAGATGGACGTATGTCTTTATACAACCTCCAATACTATCTTACTATGTAACTGTTAGACAGACATTATGGGTAAAGTATAAAGGTTGGAATAGATGGACTTATGTCTTTATACAACCTCCAATACTATGTTACTATGTAACTGTTATACAGACATTATGGGTAAAGTATAAAGGTTGGAATAGATGGACGTATGTCTTTATACAACCTCCAATACTATGTTACTATGTAACTGTTATACAGACATCATGGGTAGGGTATAAAGGTTGGACTAGATGGACGTATGTCTTTATCAAAACCTCCATTACTATGTTACTATGTAACTGTTATACAGACATTATGGTAGGGTATAAAGGTTGGACTAGATGAACATTATGTCTTTATACAACCTCCAATACTATGTTTACTATGTAACTGTTATACGCACATTATGGGTATGGTATAAATGGACTAGATGGCTATGTCTTTATACAACCATACAACCTCAATACTGGTGTCTATGTAACTGTTATACAGACATTATGGGTAGGGTATAAAGGTTGGACTAGATGGACGTATGTCTTTATACAACCTCCAATACTATGTTGCTATGTAACTGTTATACAGACATTATGGGTATGGTATAAAGGCTGGACTAGATGGACGTATATATTTATAAAACCTCCAATACTATGTTACTATGTAACTGTTATACAGACCTTATGGGTAGGGTATAAAGGTTGGACTAGAGGAAGTAGTCGGATACAACCTCCATACTATGTTCACTATGTTACTATTTAACTGTGGTTTAATAAAGGATAGATTAGAAAGAGTGGTTATTAATGGAACATTCTCTAGTTGGACCAGTGTTGTTAGTGATTTTCCTCGTGTGTGTTCCTGGGTCCGGTACTCTTTATCCTATTTAAAATGACCTAGTGTTAGACATTGATAGTATGATCTCTGTGTTTGAATTAAGGATAGATATAAAGGTGGTTATAAGAACATTATCTAGTTGGATCAGTGTTGTTAGTGATGTTCCTCAGGGTGTGTTCTGGGTCCGGTACTCTTTCTCCTATTTATAAATGACTTAGTGTTAGACATTGATAGTATCAATCTCTTGTTTGATAAAGGATCGATTATAAGAGTGGTTATTAATGGAACATTATCTAGTTACCATGTTGTTAGTGATGTTCCTCAGGGTGTGTTTCTGGGTCCGGTACTCTTTATCCTATTTATAAATGACCTAGTGTTAGACATTGATAGTACGATCTCTGGTGTTGATAATAGATAATAAAGAGTGGTTATTAATGGAACATTACTAGTTAGACCATGTTGTTAGTGATGTTCCTCAGGGGTGTGTCCTTGGTCCGGTACTCTTTATCCTATTTATAAATGACCTAGTGTTTGACATTGATAGTACGATCTCTGTGTTTGATAAAGGATAGACTATAAAGAGTGGTTATTAATGGAACATTATCTAGTTGGATCAGTGTTGTTAGTGATGTTCCTCAGGGGTGTGTCCTGGGTCCGGTACGCTTTATCCTATTTATAAATGACCTAGTGTTATACATTGATAGTACAATCTCTGTGTTTGTTAAAGGATAGATTATAAAGAGTGGTTATTAATGGAAAATTATCTAGTTAGAGCAGTGTTGATAGTGATGTTCCTCAGGGGTCTGTCCTAGGTCTGGTACACTTTATCCTATTTATAAATGACCTAGTGTTAGACATTGATAGTACAATCTCTGTGTTTGATAAAGGATAGATTATAAAGAGTGGTTATTAATGGAACATTCTCTAGTTGGACCACTGTTGTTAGTGATGTTCCTCTGTGGCCTTCCTGGGTCTGGTACTCTTTATACTATTTATAAATGACCGAGTGTTAGACATTGATAGTACGATCTCTGTGTTTGATAAAGGATAGATTATAAAGAGTGATTATTAATAGAACATTATCTAGTTGGACCTGTGTTGTTAGTGATGTTCCTCAGGGGTGTGTTCTGGGTCCGGTACTCTTTATCCTATATATAAATGACCTAGTGTTAGACATTGATAGTACGATCTCTGTGTTTGATAAAGGATAGATTATAAAGAGTGGTTATTAATAGAACATTATCTAGTTGGACCAGTGTTGTTAGTGATGTTCCTCAGGGGTGTGTTCTGGGTCCGGTACTCATTATCCTATTTATAAATGACCTAGTGTTAGACATTGATAGTACAATCTCTGTGTTTGATAAAGGATAGATTATAAAGAGTGGTTATTAATGGGACATTATCTAGTTAGACCTGTGTTGTTAGTGATGTTCCTCAGGGGTGTGTCCTGGGTCCAGTACTCTTTATCCTATTTATAAATGACCTAGTGTTAGACATTGATAGTACGATCTCTGTGTTTGATAAAGGATAGATAATAAAGAGTGGTTATTAATGGAACATTATCTAGTTATACCAGTGTTGTTAGTGATGTTCCTCAGGGGTGTGTCCTGGGTCCGGTACTCTTTTTCCTATTTATAAATGACCTAGTGTTAGACATTGATAGTACGATCTCTGTGTTTGATAAAGGATAGACTATAAAGAGTGGTTATTAATGGAACATTATCTAGTTGGACCAGTGTTGTTAGTAATGTTCCTCAGGCGTGTGTCCTGGGTCCGGTACTCTTTATCCTATTTATAAATGACCTAGTGTTAGACATTGATAGTATGATCTCTGTGTTTGATAAAGGATAGATTATAAAGAGTGGTTATTAATGGAACATTATCTAGTTAGACCAGTGTTGTTAGTGATGTTCCTCAGGGGTGTGTCCTGGGTCCGGTACTCTTTATCCTATTTATAAATGACCTAGTGTTAGACATTGATAGTACGATCTCTGTGTTTGATAAAGGATAGACTATAAAGAGTGGTTATTAATGGAACATTATCTAGTTAGACCAGTGTTGTTAGTGATGTTCCTCAGGGGTGTGTCCTGGGTCCGGTACTCATTATCCTATTTATAAATGACCTAGTGTTAGAAATTGATAGTACAATCTCTGTGTTTGTTAAAGGATAGATTATAAAGAGTGGTTATTAATGGAACATTATCTAGTTAGAGCAGTGTTGATAGTGATGTTCCTCAGGGGTCTGTCCTAGGTTTGGTACACTTTATCCTATTTATAAATGACCTAGTGTTAGACATTGATAGTACGATCTCTGTGTTTGATAAAGGATAGATTATAAAGCGTGATTATCAATGGAACATTGTCTAGTTAGACCAGTGTTGATACTGATGTTCCTCAGGGGTTTGACCAGGGTTGGCTGCTCTTTATCCTATTATCCTATAAATGACCTAATGTTGGTTGTTGAACATACAATCTCTATGGCTGCTGATAATACTATAGTGTGCAGAATTATAGACTTACCGGATTATTCAATAAAAGTTCTTAGCGTTTAAAATGGTGCTAATTTTGCCCCAACCAATCAGATGTTAGCTTTCAAATGTATTATAAGATTTGATAGGTTAGGGAAAATTAGCACCATTTTAAACGATAAGAACTCTTATTGAATCTCCCTGCTAGTGCAATTCAATCTGTCAGGATAGTAACTGGTAGACTCTCTGTGGTAAGAAGGAACCACACCTGGCGAACATGGTGAAGATGAAGACTGGTGGGCTGAGACTACAGCACGGGAGAAGGGCTAAATTAAGAATCTAACCTGGGAAACCCTGGACACAAGCGTGACCCTGATGGACGTGAGATGACCACAGCACCGCTACCAAGCGTAAGGCAGAAAATGTAGTCAAAACAAGTCCAGGTTCAGCAGCGGGTTAACAGGAAAAGATCAGGCAACAGGCAAACTTGGAAGTTAAATGGGAGTAAAGGTTTAAGCAAAAACAAGGCACAAGGTAAAGGTAACAAAGATCACTACTAATCCCTGGGAAGGATTAGACACTTAGGGGGAGATTCAATATGGGCCATTTCCATCTTAAACCCACGTTAACCCGAAAAGTTTTAGACGGATTTTAGAGCACAGCGCCATTTCCGAATGTTTTTGGAAATAGCGCCGTGCTACAGATCCAAAACCCCTACCATTACGTTTTGCGCTACGGTAGTGTGTGGGAGGCATTAAACCCAAGCTCTTACCTTAGCCCGATCCCGCAATGCAATAACTGACGTAATCTTGTTTACGTCAGTTATTTTATCGCGGGATCGGGCTAAGGTAAGTAACGCGGCGTCCAGTATTGGATCTCCTCGTTAGGGACATATTTATAAAACATCGTTATCGTAAAAATAACAACCGGTGTTCTATGATATGGACCGCTATTTTATGATATCGATAGTAATCCTACAATATCGTTACTGTAAATCTACGGTACTGGTATCGTAAAATACCAACCGTTATCGTAAAATACTGATCGTTATCGTACAATACCGACCGTTATCTGATAATACTGACTGTTATGGTAAAATACCGATCGTTATCGTAGAATACTGATGATCGTTATCGTAGAATACCGACTGTTATCTGAGAATACTGACCGTTATCGTAAAATACCAATCGTTATCATAGAATACTGATCGTTATCGTAGAATACCAACCGTTATCTGATAATACTGACCGTTATGGTAAAATACCGATCATTATCGTAAAATACTGATCGTTATCGTAGAATACCGACTGTTATCTGAGAATACTGACCGTTATCGTAAAATACCGATCGTTATCGTAGAATACTGATCGTTATCGTAAAATACCGATCGTTATCGTACAATACCGACTGTTATCGTAGAACACTGACCGTAATCGTAGAATACTTATCGTTATCCTAGAATACTGATCGTTATTGTAAAATACCGATCACTATTGTAGAATACTGACCGTTATCGTATAATACCGACCCTTATTGTACAATACCAATTGTTAGCGTAGAATACCGACCGTTATCGTACAATACCGATCGTTATCGTAGAATACTGACCTTTATCGTACAATAACGTTACCGTTTAATCGTAAAATAACAATCAGCATTCTACGATAACGGTCGGTATTGTACGATAACGGTAAGTATTGTACAATAACGGTCAGTATTCTATGATAATGATCGGTATTCTACGATAACAATTGGTATTGTACGATAACGGTCGGTATTCTACGATAACGGTCAGTATTCTAGGATAACGGTCAGTATTCTATAATAACGGTCAGTATTCTATGATAACGGTCAGTATTCTATAATAACGGTTATAATGGACCGTGATCATAGCATTAACTGCCCGTTATCCTAAAATACTGACCGTTATCGAAATACGACCGTTATCTTTGTTTTTTAGAATACCTACCGTTATCGTACAATAACCGATCCGGTATCGTACAATACCGACCGGTATCGGTAAATACACTGTTATCGTGAGAATCACCGTATCGTTCAATCGTGAGACTTCGTTATCATAAATAATGGGACCGTACTCGTAGAATACTGATCGTTTATCATAGAATACTGACCGTATCGTAGAATACTGACCGTTATCGTAAAATCGAACTGACCGTTATCGTACAATCCGACCGTATGCATAGAATACCGACCGTTATCACCATACCGACCGGTATCATAGGTAGAATACTGACCGTTATCGTAGAATACTGATCGTTATCGAAACCAGATAACGTCGTAATCGACATTAGGATCTTATCACTAGAAATACTGACCGTTATCGTAGACATACTGACCGTTTATCGAAAATACTGACCGTTGATCGTACCATAACGACACGTATCATAGGAGAATACCGACACGTTAAGTGACAATACCGACCCGATCGTAGAAATACTGACCGTTATCGTAGAATACTGATCGTTATCATAGAATACTGACCGTTATCATAGAATAACTGACCGTTATCGTTAGAATACTGACCGTTATCGTAGAATACTGACGTGATCCAGTAGAATACCGACCCGTATATACATAGAATATGATCGGTATCATAGGATATACCAACGTTATCGTAGAACACCAACCGTTATCGTCGAAATACGCTGATGTTATCATAGATACCGACCGCTATAGAGAATACATAGTCGTTATCATAGAAGCACCGACACGTTATTGAATCCGATGGAAATTATCGTAAGGAAAACCATCGTTATAGTAGAACTGCGTAGTTATCATAGAATACCGATCGTTATCGTAAAAATAACACCAACCTGGTGTTGTCTAGAGATGGACCGTTATTTAGATTCGATCGCATCCTACAATATCGCACCCGTAAATCTAACGGTACTGTATGTTAAATAACCGACCCGTATCGTTTAAAATCTGACGTTACGTCAATACCGACCGTTCTCGTAGATAGAATCTGACCATTATCGTACAATACCCCCGACCGGTATCGCTAGAATACTGTCGTTATCATAGATATATGACCGTTCGTACAAATACCTCCGTTACTCGTAGATACTGAATCGTTATCGTACAATACCGACCATGTTCGTAGAATGAATGACCATTATTGTGAATAACTGACCGTGATCGTAGACTACTGTTACGTACAATACGAACTGATGTTATCATAGAATACTGACTGTATCATAGAATACTACTGTTTATCGTAGAATACGACCATTATCGTATAATACTGACCATTATCGTACGAATATGACTGTATCATGAAATACGACCGTTATCGTACGAATAGCTGAGCGTTATCATAGAATCTGCCGTTATCGTAGAAACAATGTTTATCGTAGAATGCCGATCGTTATCATAGAAGGACCGGATCGTTATCGTTTAAAATAACAACCGTGTTTGTTCTATGAGATGGACCGTTATTTCTTGATATCGATCGCATCCTAGCAATATCGCTAACCTGAAATCTACGGTACTGGTATCGTAAATTACCGACCGTTATCGATAAATACCTGACCGTATCTACAAATACCGACCGGTTATCGGAGAATACTGACCATTATCGTACAATACCGACCGTTATCGTAGAATACTGATCGTATCATAGAATAACTGACGTATCGTACAATACCGTCCGTTATCGTAGAATATAGACCGTTACGTACAACTACCGACCGGTTATCGTGAATACTGACCGTTATCGTAAATACTGATCGTTATCGTAGAATTACTGACCGTTGTATCGTAGGAATAACGACCGTATCGTAGAATACTGACTCGTTATCGTAGGATATAACTGACCGTTTACGTTATCCCCGTGGGAATTACGATCGTTATCGTACAAACGTACGACCGTTATCATAGAATAACCGACCGTGATTATGTAGAATACCGACCGGTATCGTAAATCAACTGACCGTTATGTAGAATACTGGAGCGTTACGTAGATTACTGACCAGTATCAAATGACCGTAATAGATTGATTACGTGACGTACTGCGATTATGATTATCGTGAGAAAGGTACAGTATGACCGTTATCATAGAATTACTGACCGTTATCATCAATACTACTGATCGTGAACCCCCCCTGAGACTGATCGTAGAATACCGACCGGTATCGTGAATACTGACCGTTATCAGTAGAAACTGTACCGTTACGAGATACTGACTGTTTATCAGTTAATACTGACTTTCGTTAGAAACTGATATCTAGAAGTATTCTAGACGCGTTATCGTAGAATACGGCCTGTTTATCGTGAATAGGCTGTGACGTGATATCGTATATAGAATACGACCGTTCATCATAGAATACTGACTGTTATCGTGAAATACCGACACGGTATGTGGTAGAAACTGACGTTATCGTTAGATGAAATACTGACCGTAATATAGAATCTGACCGTTAAGTAGAATACGATCGTTTATCATAGAATACTGCACGTATCGTAGAAACCATCGTATCTTAGGGCAATACCGATCGTTATCGTAAAATAACAACCGGTTGTTCTATGAGATGGACCGTTTATTTTTGATATCGATCGCAATCCTACAATATCGCTACCGTAAATCTACGGTACTGGTATCGTAAATTACCGACCGTTATCGTAAAATACTGACCGTTATCGTACAATACCGACCGTTATCGTAGATAACTGACCATTATCGTACAAACCGACCGGTATCGTAGAAACTGGATCGTATATTTCCATAGGAATACTGACCGTTATCGTACATACCGTTCCGTTATCGTAGATACTGACCGTTATCGTAACATACCGACCGTATCGTTAATACCTGACCGTTATCGTCGAATACTGACGTTATCGTAGAATACCGGACTCGGTATCCGTTAGAATACTGACCGTATCGTAGAATACTGGGTGTATCGGTAGAATACTGACCGTTATCATAGAATACTGCCGTTATCATAAGAATAACTGACTGTATCGTAGAATACCGACCGGTATGTAGAATACTGACCGTTATACCGTAGAATACGACGTTATCGTGATGAATGACTGGATCTGTCATAGATACTGAACTGTATCGGTAGATTACTGACCTTATCGTAGAATACTGACCATGATCGTAGAATACTGGACTGTTATAATAGAATACTGACCGTTATCGTAGAATACTTTCGTTACGTAGAATACGACCGTTATTCGTAGAATACTGAACCGTTTATCGTTAGAATTAACTGACCGTTATCGTGGAATAATACCGTTATACGTCAATACTGGACCGTTTTCATAGATACTGATCGTTATCATAGGAAACTGACCGTTGCGTAGAATACAGAACCGTTTATCGTAAATACTGACCGTATCGTACAATACCAACCGGTATTCTAGAATACGACCTTAATGACAATACCGACCGGTTACGTAATTACTGACCGTTATCGTGATACTGTCGTTATCATAGACTACTGACCGTTATCAGTAGAATTACGGACCGTTATCAGTAGAATTGACCGTTTATCCTAAAAAACTGCCGTTATCGTACATATACCGACCGTTATCAGAGCAATACCTACCGTTATCGTACATACCGACGGTATCTAACATACCGACTCGGTAAATCGTAAATACTGACTGTTTCGTAGAATACTGACGTTATCGAGTAGAAGTACTGATCGTTATCATAGAATACTACCGTTATCGTAAGAATATGATCGTTATCATAGAATACGTGACCGTTATCGTAGAATACTGACCGTTACGACAATACTGACCGTTATCGTACAATACCGACCGGTATCATTAGAATACACGACGTTATCCACTATACCGACCGGTATCCGTAGAATAACTGACCGTTATCGAGATCTGAATCGTGATCGTTAAACACGTTCGTAGAATACCGACGTTATGCATAGAATACTGACGGTTATCAGTCAGAATACTGGCCGTTATCGTAATATGCGTTAATCGTTACAATAGCGTTCAGAATACGACCGTTATCGTACAATACGACCGTTCTAGATACTACCGTTCGTAAATACTGACGTTATCATAGAATCGACCTATCAATACGACCGTTATCGTAATACGAATACGTAGATCGACCGTACGTAGAATACCTGGACCGTTATTTCGTGAAATGAATACTGATCGTATGAGATATGACCGATAGAATACGCAACCGTTATCTGAGTGCTTTCGAGAGATACTGACGTGATGAAACCCGAATCGATCGTTTAGAATTTAAGTATCGTAGAAACCACTACGTGATCTTATCATAGATACGACCGACCGCTATCATAGAATACTGACTCTTTATCATAGAATACCGACCGTTATCGTAGATAGACGTTGTTATCGTAGAAAAACCAATCTTATCGTAGAATGCCGAGTCGTTTATCATAGAATACCGATCGTTTATGTAAAACTACAACCGGTGTTCTATGAGATGGACCGTTTTTTTATGATATCGATCGCCAATCTACAAATGTATACGCTACTACGTAAATCTACGGTACTGTATCGTACATTACCGACCGTCATCGTAAATAACTGGACCGTTATCGTAACAATCCGACCGTTATGTAGAATACTGACACATTATCGTCAATTACACCGACCGGTAATCGTAGAATACTGATCGTTATCATGAGAATACTGACCGTTATCGTACAATTTACCGTTCGCTTATCGTGAGATTACCTGACCGTTATCGTACAATACGACAGTCTCGTAGAATAATGACATTATTGTAGCAATACTGACCGTTCTCGTAAATGACTGACCGTTATCGTAGAATACTGACTGTTTATCATGAAATGACTGACGTATCATAGAATACTGACGTTTTATCGTAGAATACTGGAACCATTATCGTAGAATAATGACCATTATCTATAATACTGCTGACTATTATCATAGAATAACTGACCGGTATCGTAGAAGTACTGACGTTACATAGGAATACTGACCCGTTATCGTAAAAACACCAATCGTTATCGTTACGATGCCGATCTTTATCATAGAATACCGATCGTTTATCGTTAAAAATAACAACCGGTGTTGTTCTATGAGATGGACCGTTATTTTATGATATCGATCGCAATCCTACAATATCGCTACATGTAATCTACGGTACTGGTATCGTAAATACCGACCGTTATCGTAAAATACTGACCGTTATCGTGACAATACCGACGTTTATGTACGATTAGAATACTGACCATTATCGTACAATACCGACCGTTATATATCGTAGAATACTGATGTTATCATAGAATACTGACCGTTATCGATACAATCGTACCGTCCGTTATCGTAGAATACTGACCGTTATCGTACAATACCGACGGGGTATCGTAGAATACTGACGTTAGCGTAGAAAGAATACTGATCGTTATCTAGATACTGACCGTTTCGTAGAATACCGACCGGTATCGTAGAATACGACCGTTATTCGTAGAATACTGACCGTTACGTGGAAAATATCGTTATCGTACAATACCGACCTTATCATAGAATATACGACCGTATCGTAGAATACCGACCGGTATCGATAGAATAGAATACTGACCGTATCGTAGAATAATCTGGCTGGTTATCGTAGAAACTACTGACCGTTATCATAGAAATACTGACGTTTATCATAGAATACTGACTGTTATCGTAAAGACTGGCAGTTATCGTGACACTGACCGTGTATGATAGATACTGACCGTTATGATAAGAATACTGACTGTTATCGTAGAATACCACGGATGTAAGACCGACCGGTTACTCGGTAGAATACTGACCGTATGTAAATATGACCGTTATCGTAGAATACTGACGTGTATCATAGAATACTGACTGTTATCGTAGAATACTGTACCGGTTATACGTAGAATCCTGGACCGTTATCGTGAATACTGGCTGTTATCGTAGAATACTGACCGTTTATAAGAATACTGACCGTTATATGAAATACTGCTGTTACGTAGATTACCGACCGGTAAATGTTAGGAATATGACCCGTTACGTAGAATACTGACCGTTATCATAGAATACTGACCGTATCGATAGAATACTGATCGTTTATCGATAGAATATGACCGTTATCGTAGGAAAAACCAATCGTTATCGAGAATACCGATCGATTATCGTATAAAATAACACCGGTTGTTCTATGAGATGGACCGTGTATTTTTATGCGATCGCAATCCTCTACAATATCGCTACCGTAAATCTACGGCTACGGTGGATCGTAAATTATCGACCGTTATCGTAAAATACTGACGTTATCGTACAAACCGACCGTTATCGTAGAATACTGACCATTATGTACAAACCGACCGGATCGTAGAATACTGATCGTTATCATAAATATGACCGTATCGTCAATACGTCCGTTATCGTGACATACTGACCGTTACGTACAAATACGAACGTATCGTCTAATACTGACCGTTAGTCGTAGAATACTGATCGTTATGTAGAATACCGACCTGGTATAGTAGAATACTGACCGTTATCGTTAGAATACTCGGCGGTATCGGTAGAATACTGACCGTTATCATAGAATACTTACCGTTATCATAGAATACTGGACTGTTATCGTGCAATAACCGACCGGATCGTTTAGAAATACTGACCGTTATCGTAGAATTACTGACCGTTAAATGTAGATACTGACGTGACATAGAAATACTGGACCTTTTTTTTGTGTTTTATAGTAGAAACTGACCATTATGTAGAATACGACCTTACGTGTAGACATAAAACTACTGCCCGTTATCGTAGAATACGATAGTTATCGTAGAATACTGACTCTTATCGTAGAAATACTGACCGTTATCGTTTTAGAATACTGACCGTTATCGTAGATACTGACCGTTTATCGTAGAATACTGACCGTTATCGTAGAATAATGACGTTATCATAGAATACTGACGTTCCGTTATCGTAGAATACAGACCGTTAATCGTAAATACTGACCTTATCGTACATACCAACCGGTATCTAGAATTACGACCGTTACGGTACAATACCGACCAGGTATCGTAGAATACTGACGTTAGTTATCGTTTTAGAATACTGAATCGTTATCGTAGAAATACCAACCGTTATCGTTAAGAATACGAGTCGGGTATCAGAGAATACTGACCGTGTTATTCGTAGAATACTGACCGTTATCATAGAATACTGACGTTATCGTAAATACTGACCGTTATGTACATACCGACCGGTATCATGAATACCGACCGTTATCGTAACAATACCGACCAGTATCATAGAATAACGAGTACCGTTTATCGTACAATACCGACCGGTATCGTAGAATATGACCGTGATCGTAGAATACTGATCGTATCGTAGAATACTGACCGTTATGCAAGAATACTGACCATTATCGTAGAATACGACCGTTATCGTAGATAATGATCGGTAGATCATAGAATAATGATCGTATCATAGAATACGATCGTTATCGAGAATACGGATGTCCGTTATCGTAGAATACTGACCCGTTTATCATAGAATACTGACCCCGTATCGTAGAAATATGACCGTTATCGTAGAATACTGACCGTTTTTTATCTTAGAATTTCGGACCGTTTATCGTAGGATACTGACCGTTATCGTAAAAAAATACTGACCGTTATCGTACAATACCGACCGGGTATCAATAGAATACCCCGTTTATCGTACAATACCAACCAGTATCGTACAATACGACCGTATTTACGTTGGAATACTGACGGTATCGTGAGATACTGACGTTTGTAAATACTGACTAGTTATCTAAATACTGACCGTGTATCGTATAATACGACCGGTATCGTAGAATACGACCGTTATCGTAAAAATTACTCCTGACCGTTATCGTACCAATACCGACGGTATCATAGATACCGACCCGTTACTATACAATACCGACCGGTATCGTCTAGAATACTGACCGTTATCGTAGAATACTGATCGTTTTATCGTAGAAGAAGACCAACCGTTATCGTAGATACTGATCGTTATCATAGAATACTGACCACCTGTTATCGTAGAATACGACCGTTTATCATAGAATACTGACCCGTTATCATAAAAACTGACCGTAATCGTACAATACGACCGTATCATAGAATACCGACCGTGATCTACAATCCGACCGGTACGTGAATACTGACCGTTATAGTAGAATACTGATCGTTGTGATCGTAGAAAATACTGACGTTTTTTCATGAATACTGACCGTTATCGTAGAATACTGACCGTTATCGTTTAGAATATGACCGTTTATCCGTAGAATACTGATCGATGTTATATCATAGAATACTGACGTTTATCTAGAAATACGACCGTTATCGTTAGAATTCGAGTATCATTATACCGACCGTTATCGTGAATCCGAATATTTATCATAGAATACCAACGTTATGTAGAATACGATCGTTATTCAGAATACGAACGTTATCTAGGAATATGACGTTATCATAGAATACGACCGTTATAGTAGAATACTGATCGGTATATCATAGAATATGATCGGTTATCTAGAATATGATCTTATCGAAGTAGAATACCGACGTTTCTATCGAGAATACCGATCGTTATCATAGAATACGACCTTTTATCATAGAATACTGACCGTTATCGTAGGATATACTGACCGTTATCGTAGAATACTGACCGTTTATGTAGTTGAATACTGACCGTTATCGTAGAATACTGACTTATGTGAAGACTGCGTTATCGTAGATTAGAATACTGAGTTATCGTAGAATACTGAGCCGTTATCATAGGAGTATATGACCGTTACGTTAGAATACTAGATCGTTATCATAGAATACTGACCGTTATCGTAGAATACGGAACGGTTATCGTTAAATACTGACCGTATAGGTAGATAGATACTGATCGTTATCGTAAGAATACCGACCGGTAATATCGTCGAATACTGACCGTTATCGTAGATATCTGGCTGTTATAGTTAGATAGAATACTGACCGTTATATAGAATACTGACCGTTTATCATAGAATACTGACTGTTATCGTAGAATACCGACGGTATCGTAGAATACTGACCGTATCGTAGAATACTGACCGTATCGTAGAATACTGACTGTTATCATAGATACTATGTCATCGTAGAATACTGACCGTTATCGTAGACATAGATAGAATACTGACCATTATCGGAGAATACTGACTGTTATCATAGGAATACTGACCGTATAGTACGATAGATACTGATCGTTATCGTAGAATACTGACCGTTACGTAGAATACTGATCGGTATATCGTGGAGAATACTGATGCGTTATCGTACAATGTACCGACCGTTATGCATAGAATACCGACCGTTATCGTAGAATACCGACCGGTATCGTAAACTGACCGTTATCGTAGAATGGCTGTTTATCGTAGAATACTGACCGTTAATCAAGAATACTGATCGTTATCATAGAATACTGACTGTTTATCGTTAGGAAATACTGGCTGTATCGTAGAATACTGACCGTATCATAGAATACGACCGTTATCATAGAATAATGACTGTTATCGTAGATACCGACCGGTATCGGAGAATATGACCGTTATCGTAGAATACTGACCGTTCGTGATGATGTTATCGTAGAATACTGACTGTTTATCGTAGAATACTGACCGATTATCAGTAGAATACTGACATTATCGTACAATACCGACCCGGTATAGTAGGATACTGACGTTATCATAGAATACGACCGTTATCGACAATACCGTCCGTTATCGTAGAATACGACGGTTCTCAGACAATTACCGACGGAATCGTTAGGAATACTGACGTTATCGTAGAATTACTGAGCGTTATGTCGTAGGAATACGACCGGTATCGTAGAATACGTGACCGTTATCGTAGAATACTGCTGTATCTAGGAAATACTGACCCGTTATCATAGAATAATGACCACCGTTATCATAGAATACTGACTGTTATATAGAATACGAACGTTATGCGTAGAAACTGACGTTATCGTAGAATACTGAACCGTATCATAGAATACTGACCGTTATCGTAGAATACTGATCGTTAGTGTATAGAATACGACCGTTATCTAGAAACAATCGTTATCGTGAGATAGAATACGATCGTTATCGTAAAATAACAAACCGGTGTTCTTGAGATGGACCGTTATGTTATGATATGACGCTATCATACAATATCGACCGTAAATTACGGTACTGGTTATCGTACATTATCGACGTTATGTTCTCTAAAATACTGATCGTTTATCGTACAATACCGACCGTTATCCGTAGAATACTGACCATATCGTACAATACCGACCGTATGTTAGAATACTGATCGTTTATCATAGAATACTGACCGTATCGTACAATACCGTCCGTTATCGTAGAATACTGACCGTTATCGTACATACCGACGTTACCGGTTTAATACTGACCGCTATCTGTTCTGAATAACTGATCGTTATCGGTAGGAATACCGATCCGGTATCCGTAGAATACTGACCGGTATCGTAGAATACTGGCTGTTATCGTAGAATACTGGACCGTTTAATCATAGAAATATCTGACCGTATATCTAGAATACTGATGTTATCGTGAATACCGAACGGTTACTCGGTAAGAGAATACTGACGTTATCGTTAGAATACTGAACTTTATCATAGAATACTGACTGTATCGTAGTAGAATACTGACCATTATCGAGAAACTGACCTTATCGTAGAATACTGAGTTTAATAGAATACTGACCGTTATCGTAGATACTGATCGTTATCGTAGAATACTGACCGTTATATTAGAATAAATGACCGTATAGTAGAATTACTGACCGTTATCGTAGAATACGACCGTTATCCGTTACTACTCGTTAGTAATAGACCGTTATCATAGAATACTGATCGTTATCATGAATACTGACGTTAATCGTAGATACAGACGTATCGTAAATACTGACCCGTTATCGTAACAATACCAATAAAACACCGTCGTTACCGTACTGACGCCTCGGTATTTGGAGTCGTGTTTGTGACGTGGTATTGTTTTGGAGAATTGAGTTGTGTGGGTGGTAATCGTTTGGTAGTGGGGTGATGGGGTTTTATCATAGATATACCGACCGTTATCGTAAATACACGACCGGTATCGTAAAAGAATACTGACCGTTATCGATAGCATAACGACGTTATCGTATACGGATTATACTAAACGTTATCGTTTGCAGAATACTGTCGTTATCATAGAAGTACTGACGTATCGGTATAGAATCACTGACCGTTATCATAGAATACTGACCGTTTTTCTACGTTATAAAAATACTGACCGTTATCGTACATACCGACCGGTATCATAGAATACCGACTCGTTTATCGTACAATACCGACCGCAGTATCATAGAATACCGACCGTTATAGTTACAATACGACCGGTATGAGAATACTGACCGTTATCGTAGAATACTGATCGTATCGTTAGATACTGACCGTATCATAGATACTGACCATTATCGTAGAATACTGCCCGTTATCGTAGAATACTGACGGTATATCATAGAATACGATCGTTATTCATAGAAATACCGATCGTTATAGTGATAGAAATACCGACCGTTATCGTAGAATACTGCCGTTATCATAGAATACTGACCGTTAGTAGATATGACGTTATCGTTAGAATACTGACCGTTATCTTAGATACTGACCGTTATCGTAGATACTGACCGTTATCGTAAAATACTGACCGTTATCGTACAATACCGACCGGTATCATAGAATACTACCGTTATGTTACAATACCAAACGATCGTAACAATACGACGGTATCGTAGAATACTGGACTGTTATCGTAGAATACTGACCGTTATCGTAGAATACTGACGTTATCATAGAATACTGAACGTTATCGTAGAATACTGAACCGTTATCAGTAGAATACTGACCGTTACTCGTAAAATACTGACCGTTTAACGTACAATACCGACGGTATCATGGAATACCGACCGTTATCATACAATACCGACCGGTATCGTAGATACTGACCGTTATCGTAGAATAATGATCGTTATCGTAGAATACCAACGTTATCGTAGATTACTGTCGTTATCATAGAATACTGACCCTTATCGTGAGGAAATAATGACCGTTATCATAGAATACTGACCGTTATCATAAAATACTGATCGTAATCGTACATACCGACCGGTATATAGTAGATACGACCGTTTATGCTTACATACCGACCGGTATCGTTTACGAATAGATTGACCGTTTTGTATCGTAGACTTAGAATTACTGATCGTTTTATCGTAGAATACTGACCGTTTCTAGAATACTGGTACCGTTTACTGACCGTAGTAGAATACTGACCGTTATCGTAGAATACTGACCCTTTATCGGTAGAATAATGATCGGTATATCATAGATACTGATCGTTTTATCATAGAATACTGTCCGTTATCGTAGAATACCGTACCGTTATCGTAGAATACGATCGTTATCATAGAATACCGGACCGTTATCGTAGATACTGACGTTATCAAGTAGATTACCGACCGCTTTATCGTAGAATACTGATCGTTATCATAGAATACCGACCGTTTTTAATTAGTAATACTGATCGATAGTCAGAATACGACGTTTAGCATAGAATACTGATCGTTATCGTAGAATACGACCGTTATCGTAGAATACGATCGTATCATAAGAATACGACCGTATCTGAATACTGACCGTTATCTAGAATACGACGTTATTAGAATTGAATTCTGACCGTTTATGTAGAATACTGACCGTATCGTAGAATACTGATGTTATCGTAGAAGAATACTGGACCGTTATCGCTAGAATAATGACCGTTATCGATTGATAGAGTATCTGACCGTTATATAGAATACTGACCGTTATCGTAGAATTAATGAGCCGTTATGCATAGAATACTGACGTTATCGTAACATTACTGACCATTATCGTTAAAATACTGACCGTTATTGTACAATACCGACTGGTATCATAGAATACCGACCGTGTTATCATACAATACCGACCGTTATCGTCAATACCGATCGGTATCGTAGAATACAGACCGTTATCGTAGAATCACTGATCGTTAGTAGAATACACCGTTATCGTAAGAATACTGATCGTTATATAGAATAGAATACTGACCGTTATCGTAGAATACGGACCGTTATCATAGAATATGACTGGTATCGTAAAAATACTGACCGTTATGTACAATACCGACGGTACATAGATACTGACCTTTATCGTACAAATACCGACCGGTATCGTAGGAAAGAATACTGAACCGTTATCGTAAGAATACTGACCGTTTATTAGAATACTGACCGTTATCATAGAATACTGACCGTTTATCGTAGATATGACCGTTTTATCGTAGAATACTGACCGTGATCGTTAGAATATGAGACCGTTTATCGTAGCAATACTGATCGGGATATCATAGAATACTGATCGTTATTCATAGAAATGATCGTTATCGTAGAATACGACCGTTATCGTAGAATACCGATAGTTATCATTAGAATACGACGTATCGTAGAATATGATCGTTTTCATAGATACGACCGTTATCGTAAAATATGATCGTATCATAGAATACCGACCGTCTTATTGTTATCGTAGATAATGATCGTATCATTAGAATCCGACCGTTATATAGAATACTGATCCGTTATAATAGAACCAACGTACGTAGACCCAACCGTTATCGTAGAATACTGATCGTTATCATAGAATACGACCGTTCATCGCCCTTCCTGCCGTTCATGAATCCGACGTTCTGTCGCTATCGCTACCCGTTTCGTCGCAACCCCCCGTCTCGTTATCGCTGACCCTCGTTATCGTGTACTGTCAGTATCGCATGACTCCCGTTCTCTGAACTACCGCTCGTTCTCGTAGAATACTGACCGTACAGTGAATATGCTCGTTCTTCCTCGTTATCGAGGAATACCGATGGTATCGTAGAAAACCAACCGTTATCGTACAATATCGACCGTATCATAGAATACAGATCGTACTGCTAGTAGAATATGATCGTATCATAGAATACTGATCGGTTATCGTAAAAATAAGGACCGGTATCGTTAGATACTGACCGTTATCGTAGAATACTGACCGTTATCATTTAGAATACCGACCGTATCGTACAATACCGACCGTATCATAGAATACTGATCGTTATCGTATGAATCATGACCGTGTATACGTAGAATATCGACCGTTATCGTAGCCGATAGTGACCGGTATAGTAGAATACTGACTGTTATCGTAGAATACGACCGTTATCGTAGAATACTGACCGTATCATAGAATACTGACCGTTATCGTAGAATACTGATCGTTATCATAGAATACGACCGTTATCGTAGAATACGACCGATGTTTATCGTAAAATTATGAACCGTTATGACAATACGACTGGTATCATTAGAATACCGACAGTTATCGTACAAAACGACCGTTATCGGACAATACGACCGGTATCGTAGATAATGACCGTTATCGTTAGCAATACTGAATTATCGGAGAATACCAACCGTATCGTAGAAATCTATGAATAGAATACTGCACGTTATCGTACTGACCGTTGTACGTAGAAACTGACCGTTATCATAGAATACTGACCGTTATCGTAAAATTAAGACCCCGTTTATCGTACAATACCGTCCGGTACATAGGAAATACTGACCGTTATCATAGAATACGACACGTTATCGTAATAGAATACTGTCGTTATCATAGAATACGATCGTTATCATAGAATACTGATCGTTATCATAGAATACCAACCGTATCGGAGAACACCAACCGTTATCGTTAGAATACTGACGTTATCATAGAATACCGACCGCTATCATAGATACTGATCGTTATCATATGAAGAATAACTGACGTTATCGTAGATACCGATAGATATCGTAGAAAACCAACGTTATCGTAGAATGCGATCGTTATTCAAGAATAACGATCGTTACGTAGAATACGACCGTTATCGTAAGGAATTACCGATCGTTACGTAGACTACCAACTCGTATCGTGAAAGAAGATGCCGATCGTTATTATAGAAATACCGATCGTTATCGTGTAGAATTACTGACTGTTATCGTTGAAGAAGACCGATCGTTTATCAGATAGAATACTTGACCGTTTACGTAGAAAGATCGTTATCCTAAAATACCGACCGTTTGTTAGAATCCGATGTAGTGAGAAGAAACCACAACCAGTTATCGTACAATACCGACCGTATCATAGAATAACGATACGTATGTAGAATACGTTCGTTATCATAGAATTACTGATCGTTATCGTAAAATACAGGACCGTTTGTATACTAGACCGTTTTACTCGTAGAATACTGACCGTTATCATAGAATCTGACCATTATCGTAGCATACAGACCGTTATCGTAGGAAATACTGGACCGTTATCATAGAATTACTGACCGTTATCGTACAATACCGAGCACTCCGTATCATAGAATACTGATCGTTATCGTAAAATACCGACCGTATCATAGAATACCGATCGTTATCGTGAGAATACTGATCGTATACCTACACTAAAAACCGACCGTTATCGTTAGGAAATACGATGGTTATGTAGTAGAAACCAATCGTTATCGTAGAAGGCCGATTGTTATCATAGAATAACTGATCGTTGATCGTAAAATCCGCCGTTTATCGTACCAATACCGACCGTTATATAGAATACCGATCGTTATATAGAATACTGACCGTTATCGTAGAATACTGATCGTATATAAAATACCGACCGTTATCGATAGAATACTGACCGTTATCGTAGAATACTGACCGTTATCATTAGAATACTGACCTTATTTCATAAGAATACTGACCGTTTATCATAGAATACTGACCGTTATCATAGAAATACTGAACTCCGTTATCGTAGGAATACTGACTAGAATTGACTAGCATAGGATATACTGACCGTTATCAATAGATACTGTGACCGTCCTATCGAGAGAATACTTGGACCGTTATATATAGAATATGACCGTTATATAGGAATACTGACCGTTATCGTAGAAATATCTGACTCCCCGTTATCAAGAATAATGCCCATTATCGTACAATACCCAAACCGTTATCAACGAAAACTGATCGTTTATCGTAGATAACTGACCGTTTATTAT
>JAACNH010001435.1:0-69396 GCA_019447015.1 Hymenochirus boettgeri | reverse complement strand
AGATAATAATAATAATAATAATAATAATAATAATAATAATAATAATATAATAATAATAATAATAAATAATAATAATAATAATAATAGTAATAGATAATAACAATAATAATAATAATAGCAATAGATAATAATAATAATAATAATAATAAATAACAATAATAATAATAGATAATAATAATAACAATAATAGATAATAATAATTAATAATAAAAATAGTTATAATATATTAATAGCAATAATAATAACAAAGCCCCAATATTGCCCATGTGTTCAATTAGAATGATGAATGGGCTGGGGACCCTCCATATCTAGATGGAATATGGCGCCAGTTGGGTGCTGTTTCTCCTCTTCTTCCCATGATCCTTTGCTGCAGGTGAAACCTTCTATCTGGAAAACTTAACATATGACAAGATCTTCATAGACTTGAATAGGGCTGACATCACCAGCTACAAAGGATCATGGGTAACAAAAGGAGGGGCAGCACCAATGGTTTCTAACAATCGGTTTATATCTTACAATTCAACCAATTACCAGGGCTGATGTATTTCCTTACAGACCCTCCTGGTTATTGTGCCCTTTAAAAAGAGAGGAGCTGGTGACTAAATGCGGAGCATTTGACACTGACCCAAAGAGCTTGCAATCTACAGGCAATCCGTGGTAATGGAGTTTTATCAGCTTGAAAAAAGGGGTAAAAACACAGAATTAAATCAGAAACACCTTCCCCCGTCTAATTGAAACGACATTGATATTCACTAAATTGGTGACAGCAAAAATACCCAACTGAACCGTAGCTTTACCAACATTGTACCACGCTTTTCCTAAAGTCACCGTAGTTCTACCGTAGTTTCACCATATTTGTACCAGTTTTATCATAGTTTCAATTTAGGCATACTGCACTTTTACCATAGTTGTACCGTAGTTGGACCATATTTGTATGTTTTACCATAGTTTTACCATAATTGTATGTTTTACCATAGTTGTACTAGTTTTACCATAATTGTATGTTTTACCATAGTTGTACTAGTTTTACCATAATTGTATGTTTTACCATAGTTGTACTAGTTTTACCATAATTGTATGTTTTACCATAGTTGTACTAGTTTTACCATAATTGTATGTTTTACCATAGTTGTACTATAGTTTTACCATAATTGTATGTTTTACCATAGTACAACTATGGTAAAACATACAATTATGGTAAAACTATAGTACAACTATGGTAAAACATAATTGTATGTTTTACCATAGTTGTACTATAGTTTTACCATAATTGTATGTTTTACCATAGTTGTACTATAGTTTTACCATAATTGTATGTTGTACCATAATTGGACTCTAGTTTTACCATATTTGTATGTTTTACCATAGTTGTACTAGTTTTACCATATTTGTATGTTTTACCATAATTGTACTAGTTTTACCATAATTGTATGTTTTACCATAGTTGTACTATAGTTTTACCATAATTGTATGTTTTACCATAGTTGTACTAGTTTTACCATATTTGTATGTTTTACCATAGTTGTACTAGTTTTACCATAATTGTATGTTTTACCATAGTTGTACTAGTTTTACCATATTTGTATGTTTTACCATAATTGGACTCTAGTTTTACCATATTTGTATGTTTTACCATAGTTGTACTAGTTTTACCATAATTGTATGTTTTACCATAATTGGACTCTAGTTTTACCATATTTGTATGTTTTACCATAGTTGTACTAGTTTTACCATAATTGTATGTTTTACCATAATTGGACTCTAGTTTTACCATATTTGTATGTTTTACAATAGTTGTACTAGTTTTACCATAATTGTACTAGTATCGTAGTTTCACTTTAATCATACTGTACCTTTACCATAACTGAACCGTAGTTCTACCATACTTGTTCCATTGTTTTATTATAATTGTATAATGTTTGTGCTATAACTGTACCATACTTAAGGTGGCCATACACTGGCCTAGTGATGGCCCAGTCCAGGTTTGGATCCGCGGCGGATTTACCACGTTCGCAAACGGCGGATATCGCAGATTTTCTGGTTTTCCACCTTCCGAACTTTTCCAAACCGCGTTTTCGAAAATTTTCGAAATTACGAGGATTTCTCATATTTTCGAAGGTTTTTTTTGTTTCAATGTGTTTTAATAGGTCCGCTGGCGGATTTTTCGAATTTTCGACCTTAACAGTAGGGGTTTTGGATCGTTTGCACAGTTAATTCCATAAACATTGTGAAATGGCGCCGCGCTCTAAATTTCTTTGGGTTAACGTAGGTTTTAGAAGGATTTGGCCCGTATTGCATCTCGCCCTATATTCCTACTCACTTCCTCATTAAAGCCGTAAATTCCACCATAGTGGTGCCTTTATAGCTGTATCACAAGTTGACCAGAATTGGACCATATTTGTTCCCCGGTGATGCTCCGTCCCACAATTCCATTTCACGTTACCCGGCGTCTGTTATTTCAACTTCAGAATGAAAATTCACCGTTAATTAACCAGAATGAAACCCCCTGAGCTTCCCCAAACCCCCCCCCCCTAGGGAATTAACCCGTTCCAATCCAGTTAAAGCCACGTTAATAGTGAAATGGCTGTCTGGGTCAAGGGAGACGATTATTGTAGGTAGGTAGTGACTTACCCCATAGAGCAGAGCCATAGACGTTAACTCGCCCGTGGGAGGGAGGGGTTATATAAAGGATTTAATAATGGGGCGATTGCATTCGATACATGGGGCTGTTTCCCTGCGTTTTTATACTTTACATCATACTTTATACTGTTACTTCCCCTTTAAGTACAGGTCTGTTTCTGTGTAACATTGTAATAAACACTATGACACTATGTAACAATACAGGGAGACAGCAGGGCCACACCCCTACCCTCCAGCATTACAGTGCATGTTGTGTGGGTGGAGTTAGGGGGAGGAGCCACATTCAGTATGAGCTTTGAGTGTCCCAAGGGTCCAAGTGCTACTATTGTCTATAAAGGGCTATTAATAGCCACAGTGTGGACAACTGCCAAATAGAGTCCTGGCCTATTGATTTCAGCCCTACACTAAGTGCTATAAAATCACACACGTTTTCCCCTTTCTCTCTCCATCACAGATCAGGCTGATATTTCTAGGCTATTGGAAAACTACAACTCCCAGCAACCTCTATGGATACCAACATTTCCCACTGATAACGGACTGTGCATTGCCTTTCATTGTAGGTAGACTTCTACTGGCACTGTGACCATATATGTCAAACCTGTACAGGGCCCTGGGGGCCAACTGAGTTAACATGTTACATGTGTGGCATGCCATAGCATATCACGTTACATGTGTACATAGCAACAGCAACATAGTATGATACGGGGGGGGTGATATTCTAATGCACGTGTATATATTATTGCTTTTATCAGGGAGATTCAATAAAAGTTCTTATCGTTTAAAATGGGGCTAATTTTGCCCCAACCAATCAGATCTTATTTAACATTCGAAATCTAACATCTGATTGGTTGAGGCAAAATTAGCACTTTTTAAAATGATTTTATTAAATCTCCGTTTATATCTCGTACAAATGACGTTGGCGCGAATCTTACCTACACCCGGCATGGTGTCATGGAAACAACCGGTCGGGACGGCGACAAACAACCGCCATTGAATCGGCAGATAACCGATCATTCTGTGGTCTGTGTGACCCATGCAGGGGGCCCTCCAGTCTGGTTATGGGGATTACCAGGTGAATCTCCCCAATATTGTTTATAATCCGGCACAGGGGAGGACGGGGTTAATGTCCGTGACATAGGGATGTGGGATTTGTTCGGAGCGATGGGATGAGACCGGAACATCTCCCACATTAATTAACTTACTGGTAATTAACCAGACATCTGCCTCCGAGCAACTAGGACGTCAGAGCCAGAGACAGTCCTGGAAACGCTACAAAGTCCCTGGCTCTAGCGTCTAGCTCCACTCTATAGACCCCCCATCCATAAGGACCTTAGACCTGCTCCAGTCAAGGGGAAGCAAAGGTGGATCTGTGATTTATTTCTACATTTCCACTCCAAGGCAGTGATTGGCTGAAAGTGAATTGAAAAGAGGATAATCCAGGGTCACTGGTCCCCACTTCATTAGTACAGGGACAAGGAGAGTCTGTGTGTCTGTGTGCGGATTGCTATGATCAGTGAGATTAGGGACCATCTGCTGTGCCCCATCCCCCAGAATCCTTATCTAAGATTGGGGTCCAGAGTACACCTGCCACTACCCATCCCCCAGCCTGTACACACACAAACCCTCACACTGATAACGCATACAAAAAATACACAAACATCCACACACAGCGACAGAAACACCATACACACAATGATATAATAATATTATATATGAATGCAAAAAAGGAATCGAGTTATAAGTGAAGTTTCACCTACTGTAAATTATAAGGATATTAGACATTACTGAGGAGTTCTGTGTCTATATAAAGGTACAAGGACACAGACTGAGTTATACAGGGAACTCTGGGTACCACTCATGTATTATAAGGGATAATGTATCCCCTACTGTAAATTATAAGGATATTAGAAGTCACTGAGGAGTCCTGTGTATATATACAGGTACAAGGACACAGACTGAGTTATACAGGGAACTCTGGGTACCACTCATGTAATATAGGATAATGTATCACCTACTGTAAATTATAAGATATTAGAAGTCACTGAGGAGTTCTGTGTCTATATAAATGTACAAGGACACAGAATGAGTTATACGGGAACTCTGGTACCACTCATGTATTATAAGGGATAATGTACCCCTACTGTAAATTATAAGGATATTAGAAATCACTGAGGAGTTTCTGTGTCTATAAAAGGTACAAGGACCAGACTGAGTTATACGGGAACTCTGGGTACCACTCATGTATTATAGGGATAATGTATCCCCTACTGTAATTATAAGGATATTAGAAATCACTGAGGAGTTCTGTTCTATATAAAGGTACAAGGACACAGACCGAGTTATACAGGAACTCTGGGTACCACTCATGTATTATAAGAGATAATGTATTCCCCTACTGTAAATTATAAGGATATTGAAGTCACTGAGGAGTTCTGTGTCCATATAAAGGTCACAGGACACAGACTGAGTTATACAGGGAACTCTGGTACCACTCATGTATTATAAGGTAATGTATCCCCTACTGTAATATAAGGATTTAGAAGTCACTGAGGAGTTCTGTGTCCATATAGGTACAAGGACACAGACTGAGTTATACAGGGAACTCTGGGTACCACTCATGTATATAAGGATAATGTATCCCCTACTGTAAATTATAAGGACATTAGAAGTCACTGAGGAGTTCTGTGTCCTATATAAAGGTACAAGGACACAGACTGAGTTATACAGGGAACTCTGGGTACCACTCATGTATTATAAGGGATAATTATCCCTACTGTAAATTATAAGGATATTAGAAGTCACTGAGGATTTCTGTGTCTATATAAGGTACAAGGACACAGACTGAGATATACAGGGAACTCTGGGTACCACTCATGTATTATAAGGGATAATTTATCCCCTACTGTAAATTATAAGGATATTAAGAAGTCACTGAGGAGTTCTGTGTCTATATAAGGTACAAGGACACTGACTGAGTTATACAGGGAACTCTGGGTACCACTCATGTATTATAAGGGATAATGTATCCCCTACTGTAAATTGTAGGATATTAGAAGTCACTGAGGAGTTCTGGACATATAAAGGTACAAGGACACGACACTGAGTTATACAGGGAACTCTGGGTACCACTCATGTATTATAAGGTATATGTATCCCCTACTGTAAATTATAAGGATATTAGAAGTCACTGTGGAGTTCTGTGTCTATATAAAGGTACAAGGACACAGACTGAGTTATACAGGGAACTCTGGGTACCACTCATGTATTATAAGGATAATGTATCCCTACTGTAAATTATAAGGATATTAGAAATCATACAGGGAACTCTGGGTACCACTCATGTATTATAAGGGATAATGTATCCCCTACGGTAAATTAAAGAAGTCACCAAGGAGTTCTGTGTCTATATAAAGGTACAAGGACACAGACTGAGTTATACAGGGAACTCTGGGTACCACTCATGTATTATAAGGGATAATGTATCCCCTACTGTAAATTATAAGGATATTAGAAGTCACTGAGGAATTCTGTGTCTATATAAAGGTACAAGGACCGAGACTGAGATCTGTACATTATAAACCATAATATTATTTGAGGTAGAATAAAGACATATGTCCATCCAGTCCAACCCATCTAGCAATATCCTCATTTCCTGCCTAACTGTTGATCCAGAGGAAGTCAAAAAAAACCCACCAAATTTATGTTTGTAGAAACTCATCCAGCTTTTTATTAAACTGACCAATGAACCTGCCATAACAACGTCCACTGGAAGACAGTTCCATAGCTTTACCGTTCTCACAGTGACAAACCCTTTCCCAACTCTACTTTATGTATCAATACCAGTAACTTGTAACATTCCTTGTTTTGTAGAAACCCATCCAGCTTTTATAAACTGACCATGAACCTGCCATAACAACGTCCACTGGAAGACAGTTTCCATAGCTTTACCGTTCTCACAGTGACAAACCCTTTCCCAACTCTACTTTATTATCAATCCCAGTAACTTGTAACATTCCTTGTTTTAGAACTCATCCAGCTTTTATTAAACGGACCAATGAACCTGCCATAACAACGTCCACGGAAGACAGTTCCATAGCTTTACCGTTCTCACAGTGACAAACCTTTCCCACTCTACTTTATGTATCAATACCAGTAACTTGTAACATTCCTTGTTTGTAGAACTCATCCAGCTTTTTATTAAACTGACCAATGAACCTCGCCATAACAACGTCCACTGGAGACAGTTCCATAGCTTTACCGTTCTCACAGTGACAAACCCTTTCCCAACTCTACTTTATGTATCAATACCAGTAACTTGCAACATTCCTTGTTTGTAGAAACCCATCCAGCTTTTTATTAAACTGACCAATGAACCTGCCATAACAACCGTCCACTGAAGACAGTTCCATAGCTTTACCGTTCTCACAGTGACAAACCCTTCCCCAACTCTACTTTATGTATCAATACCAGTAACTTGCAACATTCCTTGTTTGTAGAAACTCATCCAGCTTTTATTAAACTGACCAATGAACCTGCCATAACAACATCCACTGGAAGACAGTTCCATAGCTTTACCGTTCTCACAGTGACAAACCCTTTCCCAACTCTACTTTATGTATCAATCCCAGTAACTTGTAAAATTCATTGTTTGTAGAAACTCATCCAGCTTTTTATTAAACTGACCAATGAACCTGCCATAACAACGTCCACTGGAAGACATGTTCCATAGCTTAACCGTTCTCACAGTGACAAACCCTTTCCCAACTCTACTTTATGTATCAATCCAGTAACTTGTACATTCCTTGTTTTGTAGAAACTCATCCAGCTTTTTATTAAACTGACCAATGAACCTGCCATAACAACGTCCACTGGAAGACAGTTCCATAGCTTTACCGTTCTCACAGTGACAAACCCTTTCCAACTCTACTTTATGTATCAATACCAGTAACTTGCAACATTCCTTGTTTGTAGAAACTCATCCAGCTTTTTATTAAACTGACCAATGAACCTGCCATAAACAACATCAACTGGAAGACAGTTCCATAGCTTTACAGTTCTCACAGTGACAAACCCTTCCCAACTCTACTTTATGTATCAATCCAGTAACTGTAACATTCCTTGTTTGTAGAAACTCATCCAGCTTTTTATTAAACTGACCAATGAACCTGCCATAACAACGTCCACTGGAAGACAGTTCCATAGCTTTACCGTTCTCACAGTGACAAACCCTTTCCCAACTCTACTTTATGTATCAATACCAGTAACTTGTAACATTCCTTGTTTGTAGAAACTCATCCAGCTTTTTATTAAACTGACCAATGAACCTGCCATAACAACGTCCACTGGAAGACAGTTCCATAGCTTTACCTGTCTCACACAGTGACAAACCCTTTCCCAACTCTACTTTTGTATCAATCCCAGTAACTGTAACATTCCTTGTTTGTAGAAACTCATCCAGCTTTTTTATTAAACTGACCATGAACCTGCCATAACAACGTCCACTGGAAGACAGTTCCATAGCTTTACTGTTCTCCACGTGACAAACCTTTCCCAACTCTACTTTATGTATCAATCCAGTAACTTGTAACATTCCTTGTTTGTAGAAACTCATCCAGCTTTTTATTAAACTGACAATGAACCTCCATAACACGTCCACTGGGACAGTTCCCATAGCTTTACCGTTCTCACAGTGACAAACCCTTTCCCAACTCTACTTTAGTATCAATACCAGTAACTTGTAACATCCTTGTTTGTAGAAACTCATCCAGCTTTTTATTAAACTGACCAATGAACCTGCCATAACAACGTCCACTGGAAGACAGTTCCAAGCTTTACTGTTCTCACAGTGACAAACCCTTTCCCAACTCTACTTTATGTATCAATCCCAGTAACTTGTAACCATTCCTTGTTTTGTAGAAACTCATCCAGCTTGTATTAAACTGACCAATGAACCTGCCATAACAACGTCCACGGAAGACAGTTCCATAGCTTTACCGTTTCTCACAGTGACAAACCCTTCCCCAACTCTACTTTATGTATCATCCCAGTAACTTGTAACATTCCTGTTTGTAGAAACTCATCCAGCTTGTATTAACTGACCATGAACCTGCCATACAACGTCCACTGGAAGACAGTTCCATAGCTTTACTGTTCTCACAGTGACAAACCCTTTCCCAACTCTACTTTTGTATCAATCCCAGTAACTTGTAACATTCCTTGTTTGTAGAAACTCATCCGCTTTGTATTAAACTGACCCAATGAACCTGCCATAACAACGTCAACTGGAAGACAGTTCCATAGCTTTACCGTTCTCACATGTGACAAACCCTTTCCCAACTCTACTTTATGTATCATACCAGTAACTTGTAACATTCCTTGTTTGTAGAACCCATCCAGCTTTATTAAACTGACCAATGAACCTGCCATAACAACGTCCACTGGAAGACAGTTCCATAGCTTATACCGTTCTCACAGTGACAAACCCTTTCCCAACTCTACTTATATGTATCAATCCCAGTAACTTGTAACATTCCTGGTTTGTAGAAACTCATCCAGCTTTTTATAAACTGACCAATGAACCTGCCATAACAACGTCCACTGGAAGACAGTTCCATAGCTTTACCGTTCTCACAGTGACAACCCTTTCCCAACTCTACTTTATGTATCATCCCAGTAACTTGTAAACATTCCTTGTTTGTAGAAACTCATCCAGCTTTTTATTAAACTGACCAATGAACCTGCCATAACAACGTCCACTGGAAGACAGTTCCATAGCTTTACCGTTCTCACAGTGACAAACCCTTTCAACTCTACTTTATGTATCAATACCAGTAACTTGTAAACATTCCTTGTTGTAGAAACTCATCCAGCTTTTTATTAAACTGACCAATGAACCTGCCATAACACGTCCACTGGAACAGTTCCATAGCTTTACCTTCTCACAGTGACAAACCCTTTCCCAACTCTACTTTATTATCAATACCAGTAACTTGTAACATTCCTTGTTTGTAGAAACTCATCCAGCTTTTTATTAAACTGACCAATGAACCTGCCATAAACACCGTCCACTGGAAGACAGTTCATAGCTTAACCGTTCTCACAGTGACAAACCCTTTCCCAACTCTACTTTATGTATCAATACCAGTAACTTGTAACATTCCTTTTTTGTAGAAACTCATCCAGCTTTTTATTAAACTGACCAATGAACCTGCCATAACAACGTCCACTGAAGACAGTTCCATAGCTTTACCGTTCTCACAGTGACAAACCCTTTCCCAACTCTACTTTATGTATCAATCCCAGTAACTTGTACATTCCTTGTTGTAGAAACCATCCAGCTTTTTATTAAACTGACCAATGAACCTGCCATAACAACATCAACTGGAAGACAGTTCCATAGCTTTACAGTTCTCACAGTGACAAACCCTTTCCCAACTCTACTTTAGTATCAATACCAGTACTTGTAACATTCCTTGTTTGTAGAAACTCATCCAGCTTTTTATTAAACTGACCAATGAACCTGCCATAACAACGTCCACTGGAAGACAGTTTCCATAGCTTTACCGTTCTCACAGTGACAAACCCTTTCCCAACTCTACTTTATTATCAATACCAGTAACTTGTAACATTCCTTGTTTTGAAACTCATCCAGCTATTTATTAAACTGACCAATGAACCTGCCATAACACGTCCACTGGAAGACAGTTCCATAGCTTTACCGTCCCACAGTGACAAACCCTTTCCCAACTCTACTTTATGTATCAATACCAGTAACTTGTAACATTCCTTGTTTGTGAAACTCATCCAGCTTTTTTTAAACTGACCATGAACCTGCCATAACAACGTCCACTGGAAGACAGTTCCATAGCTTTACTGTTCTCACAGTGACAAACCCTTTCCCAACTCTACTTTATGTATCAATCCCAGTAACTTGTAACATTCCTTGTTTGTAGAAACTCATCCAGCTTTGTATTAAACTGACACTGAACCTGCCATAACACAACGTCCCTGGAAGACAGTTCCATAGCTTTATACCGTTCTCACAGTGACAAACCCTTTCCCAACTCTACTATTTTATCAATCCCAGTAACTTGTAACATTCCTTGTTGTAGAAACTCATCCAGCTTTGTATTAAACTGACCATGAACCTGCCATAACAACGCCACGAAGACAGTTCCATAGCTTTACCGTTCTCACAGTGACAAACCCTTTCCCAACTCTACTTATGTATCAATACCAGTAACTTGTAACATTCCTGTTGTAGAAACCCATCCAGCTTTTTATTAAACTGACCAATGAACCTGCCATAACAACGTCCACTGGAAGACGTTCCATAGCTTTACCGTTCTCAGGTGACAACCTTTCCCAACTCTACTTTAGTATCAATACCAGTAACTTGTAACATTCCTTGTTTTGTAAAAACTCATCCAGCTTTATTAAACTGACCAAAACCTGCCATAAACACGTCCACTGGAAGACAGTTCCATACTTTACCTTCTCACAGTGACAAACCCTTTCCCACTCTTATTAGTATCAATACCAGTAACTTGTAACATTCCTTGTTTGTAGAAACTCATCCAGCTTTATAATTAACTGACCAATGAACCTGCCATAACAACGTCCACTGGAAGACAGTTCCATAGCTTTACCGTTTCTCACAGTGACAAACCCTTTCCCAACTCTACTTTATGTTCAATCCCAGTAACTTGTAACATTCCTTTTTAGAAACTCATCCAGCTTTTATTAAACTGACCAATGAACCTGCCATAACACGTCCACTGGAAGACAGTTTCCATAGCTTTACCGTCTCACAGTGACAAACCCTTTCCCAACTCTACTTTATGTATCAATCCCAAACTTGTAACATTCCTTGTTTGTAGAAACTCCCCAGCTTTTTATTAAACTGACCAATGAACCTGCCATAAACAACGTCCACTGGAAGACAGTTCCATAGCTTTAACCGTTCTCACAGTGACAAACCCTTTCCCACTCTACTTTATGTATCAATACCAGTAACTTGTAACATTCTGTTTGTAGAAACTCATCCAGCTTTTTATTAAACTGACCAATGAACCTGCCATAACAACGTCCACTGGAAGACAGTTCCATAGCTTACCGTTCTCACAGTGACAAACCCTTTCCCAACTCTACTTTAGTATCAATACCAGTAACTTGTAACATTCCTTGTTTGTAGAAACTCATCCAGCTTTTTATAAACTGACCAATGAACCTGCCATAACAACGTCCACTGGAAGACAGTTCCATAGTTTACCGTTCCACAGTGACAAACCCTTTCCAAACTCTACTTTATGTATCAATCCAGTAACTTGTAACATTCCTTGTTTGTAGAAACCCATCCAGTTTTTATTAAACTGACCAATGAACCTCCATAACAACGTCCACTGGAAGACAGTTCCATAGCTTTACCGTTCTCACAGTGACAAACCCTTTCCCAACTCTACTTTATGTATCAATCCCAGTAACTTGTAACATTCCTTGTTTGTAGAAACTCATCCAGCTTTTTATTAAACTACCAATGAACCTGCCATAACAACGTCCACTGGAAGACAGTTCCATAGCTTTACCTTCTCACAGTGACAAACCCTTTCCCAACTCTACTTTATGTATCAATACCAGTAACTTGTAACTTCCTTGTTTGTAGAAACTCATCCAGCTTTTTATTAAACTGACAATGAACCTGCATAACAACGTCCACTGGAAGACAGTTCCATAGCTTTACGTTCTCACAGTGACAAACCCTTTCCCAACTCTACTTTATGTATCAATACCAGTAACTTGTACATTCCTTGTTTGTAGAAACTCATCCAGCTTTTTATTAAACTGACCAATGAACCTGCCATAACAACGTCCACTGGAAGACAGTTCCATAGCTTACATACCGTTTCTCACAGTACAAACCTTTCCCACTCTACTTTATGTATCAATACCAGTAACTTGTAACATTCCTTGTTTGTAGAAACTCATCCAGCTTTTTATAAACTGACCAATGAACCTGCCATAACAACGTCCATGGAAGACATTCCATAGCTTTACCGTTCTCACAGTGACAAACCCTTTCCCAACTCTACTTTATGTATCAATCCAGTAACTTGTAACATTCCTTGTTTGTAGAAACCATCCAGTTTTTATTAAACTGACCAATGAACCTGCCATAACAACGTCCACTGGAAGACAGTTCCATAGCTTTAACCGTTCTCACATGACAAACCCTTTCCCAACTCTACTTTATGTATCAATACCAGTAACTGTACATTCCTTGTTTGTAGAAACTCATCCAGCTTTTTATTAAACTGACCAAGTAACCTGCCATAACAACGTTCCACTGGAAGACATTCCATAGCTTTACCGTTCTCACAGTGACAAACCCTTTCCCAACTCTACTTTATGTATCAATACCAGTAACTTGTAACATTCCTTGTTTGTAGAAACTCATCCAGCTTTTATTAAACTGACCAATGAACCTGCCATAACAACGTCCACTGGAAGACAGTTCCATAGCTTTACTGTTCTCACAGTGACAAACCCTTTCCCAACTCTACTTTATGTATCAATCCCAGTAACTTGTAACATTCCTTGTTTGTAGAAACTCATCCAGCTTTTATTAAACTGACCAATGAACCTGCCATAACAAGTCCACTGGAAGACAGTTCCATAGCTTTACCGTTCCACAGTGACAAACCCTTTCCCACTCTACTTTATGTATCAATCCCAGTAACTTGTAACATTCCTGTTTGTAGAAACTCATCCAGCTTTTTATTAACTGACCAATGAACCTGCCATAACAACGTCCACTGGAAGACAGTTCCATAGCTTACCGTTCTCACAGTGACAAACCCTTTCCCAACTCTACTTTAGTATCAATCCCAGTAACTTGTACATTCCTTGTTTGTAGAAACTCATCCAGCTTTTTATTAAACTGACCAATGAACCTGCCATAACAACGTCCACTGGAAACAGTTCCATAGCTTTACGTTCTCACAGTGACAACCCTTCCCAACTCTACTTTATGTATCAATACCAGTAACTTGAACATTCCTGTTTGTAGAAACTCATCCAGCTTGTATTAAACTCCAATGAACCTGCCATAACAACTCAACTGGAAGACAGTTCCATAGCTTTACGTTCTCACAGTGACAAACCCTTTCCCAACTCTACTTATGTATCAATACCAGTAACTTGTAACATTCCTTGTTTGTAGAAACTCATCCAGCTTTTTATAAACTGACCAATGAACCTGCCATAACAACGTCCACTGGAAGACAGTTCCATAGCTTTACCGTTCTCACAGTGACAAACCCTTCCCAACTCTATTTATGTATCAATACCAGTAACTTGTAAAATTCCTTGTTTGTAGAAACACTCATCCAGCTTTTTATTAAACTGACCAATGAACCTGCCATAAACACGTCCACTGGAAGACAGTTCCATAGCTTTACCGTTCTCACAGTGACAAACCCTTTCCCAACTCTACTTATGTATCAATCCCAGTAACTTGTAACATTCCTTGTTTGTAGAAACTCATCCAGCTTTTTATTAAACTGACCAATGAACCTGCCATAACACGTCCACTGGAAGACAGTTCCATAGCTTTACCTTCTCACAGTGACAAACCCTTTCCCAACTCTACTTTATGTATCAATCCCAGTAACTTGTAACATTCCTTGTTTGTAGAAACTCATCCAGCTTTTTATTAAACTGACCAATGAACCTGCCATAACAACGTCCACTGGAGACAGTTCCATAGCTTTACCGTTCTCACAGTGACAAACCCTTTCCCAACTCTACTTTATGTATCAATACCAGTAACTTGTAACATTCCTTGTTTGTAGAAACTCATCCAGCTTTTTATTAAACTGACCAATGAACCTGCCATAACAACGTCCACTGAAGACGTTCCATAGCTTTACTGTTCTCACAGTGACAAACCCTTTCCCAACTCTACTTTATTATCAATCCCAGTAACTTGTAACATTCCTTGTTTGTAGAAAACTCATCCAGCTTTTATTAAACTGACCAATGAACCTGCCATAACAACGTCCTGGAAGACAGTTCCATAGCTTTACCGTTCTCACAGTGACAAACCCTTTCCCAACTCTACTTTATGTATCAATCCCAGTAACTTGTAACATTCCTTGTTTGTAGAAACTCATCCAGCTTTTTATTAAACTGACCAATGTAACCTGCCATAACAACGTCCACTGGAAGACAGTTCCATAGCTTTACGTTCTCACAGTGACAAACCTTTCCCAACTCTACTTTATGTATCAATCCCAGTAACTTGTAACATTCCTTGTTTGTAGAAACCCATCCAGCTTTGTATTAAACTGACCAATGAACCTGCCATAACAACGTCAACTGGAAGACAGTTCCATAGCTTTACCGTTCTCACAGTGACAAACCCTTTCCCAACTCTACTTTATGTATCATACCAGTAACTTGTAACATTCCTTGTTTGTAGAAACCATCCAGCTTTTTATTAACCCAATGAACCTGCCATAACAACGTCCACTGGAAGACAGTTCCATAGCTTTACCGTTCTCACAGTGACAACCCTTCCCAACTCTACTTTATGTATCAATCCAGTAACTTGTACATTCCTTGTTTGTTAAAACTCATCCAGCTTTTTATTAAACTGACCATGAACCTGCCATAACAACGTCCACTGGAAGACAGTTCCATAGCTTTACCGTTCTCACAGTGACAAACCCTTTCCCACTCTACTTATGTATCATCCAGTAACTTGTAACATCCTTGTTGTAGAAACTCATCCAGCTTTTTATTAAACTACCAATAACCTGCCATACAACGTCCACTGGAAGACAGTTCCATAGCTTTACCGTTCTCACAGTGACAAACCCTTTCCCACTCTACTTTATGTATCAATACCAGTAACTTGTAACATCCTTGTTTGTAGAAACTCTCCAGCTTTATTAAACTGACCAATGAACCTGCCTAACAACGTCCACTGGAAGACAGTTCCATAGCTTTACCGTTCTCACAGTGACAAACCCTTTCCCAACTCTACTTTATGTATCAATACCAGTAACTTGTAACATTCCTTGTTTGTAGAAACTCATCCAGCTTTTATTAAACTGACCATGAACCGCCATAACAACGTCCTGGAAGACAGTTCCATAGCTTTACCGTTCTCACAGTGACAAACCCTTTCCCAACTCTACTTTATGATCAATCCAGTAACTGTAAACATTCCTTGTTTGTAGAAACTCATCCAGCTTTTATTAAACGACCATGAACCTGCCATAACACGCCACTGGAAGACAGTTCCATAGCTTTACCGTTCTCACAGTGACAAACCCTTTCCCAACTCTACTTTATGTATCAATCCAGTAACTTGTAACTTCTTGTTTGTAGAAACCCATCCAGCTTTTATTAAACTGACCAATGAACCTGCCATAACAACATCAACTGGAAGACAGTTCATAGCTTTACAGTTCTCACAGTGACAAACCCTTTCCCAACTCTACTTTATGATCAATACCAGTAACTTGTAAACTTCCTTGTTTGTAGAAACCATCCAGCTTTTTATTAAACTGACCATGAACCTGCCATAACAACGTCCACTGGAAGACAGTTTCCATAGCTTTACCGTTCTCACAGTGACAAACCCTTTCCCAACTCTACTTTATGTATCAATCCAGTACTTGTAACATTCCTTGTTTGTGAAACTCATCCAGCTATATTAAACTGACCAATGAACCTGCCATAACAACGTCCATGGAAGACAGTTCAAGCTTTACAGTCTCACAGTGACAAACCCTTTCCCAACTTACTTATGTATCAATACCAGTAACTTGTAACATTCCTTGTTTAGAAAACTCATCCAGCTTTTTATTAACTGACCAATGAACCTGCCATAACAACGTCCACTGGAAGACAGTTCCATAGCTTTACGTTCTCACAGTGACAAACCCTTTCCCAACTCTACTTTATTATCAATACCAGTAACTTGTAACATTCCTTGTTGTAGAAACTCATCCAGCTTTATTAAACTGACCAATGAACCTGCCATAACAACGTCCACTGGAAGACAGTTCCATAGCTTTACCGTTCTCACAGTGACAAACCCTTTCCCACTCTACTTTATTATCACCCAGTAACTTTAACATTCCTTGTTTGTAGAAACTCATCCAGCTTTTATTAAACTGACCAATGAACCTGCCATAACAACGTCCACTGGAAGACGTTCCATAGCTTTACCGTTCTCTCACAGTGACAAACCCTTTCCCAACTCTACTTTATGTATCAATACCAGTAACTTGTAACATTCCTTGTTTGTAGAAACCCATCCAGCTTTTTATAAACTGACCAATGAACCTGCCATAACAACGTCCACGGGAAGACAGTTCCATAGCTTTACCGTTCTCAGGTGACAAACCCTTTCCCACTCACTTTTATGTATCAATACCCAGTAACTTGTAACATTCCTTGTTTGTAGAAACTCATCCAGCTTATATTAAACTGACCATGAACCTGCCATAACAACGTCCCCTGGAGACAGTTCCATAGCTTTACCGTTCTCACAGTGACAAACCCTTTCCCCAACTCTACTTTATGTATCAATACCAGTAACTTGTAACATTCCTTGTTTGTAAAACCATCCAGCTTTATATTAAACTGACCAATGAACCTGCCATAACAACGTCCACTGGAAGACAGTTCCATAGCTTTACCGTTCTCACTGACAAACCCTTTCCAACTCTACTTTATGTATCAATCCCAGTAACTTGTAACATTCTTGTTTGTAGAAACTCATCCAGCTTTTTATTAAACTGACCAATGAACCCTGCCATAACAACGTCCACTGGAAGACAGTTCCATAGCTTTACCGTTCCACAGTGACAACCCTTTCCCAACTCTACTTTATGTATCAATCCAGTAACTTGTAACATTCCTTGTTTGTAGAAACTCATCCAGCTTTTTATTAAACTGACCAATGAACCTGCCATAACAAACGTCCACTGGAAGACAGTTCCATAGCTTTACCGTTCTCACAGTGACAAACCCTTTCCCAACTCTACTTTATGTATCAATACCAGTAACTTGTAACATTCCTTGTTTGTAGAAACTCATCCAGCTTTTTATTAAACTGACCAATGAACCTGCCATAACAACGTCCACTGGAAGACAGTTCCATAGCTTTACCGTTCTCACAGTGACAAACCCTTTCCCACTCTACTTTATGTATCAATCCAGTAACTTGTAACATTCCTTGTTTGTAAAACTATCTCCAGCTTTTTTATAAACTGACCAATGAACCTCCATAACAACGTCCACTGGGAAGACAGTTCATAGCTTTACCGTTCTCACAGTGACAAACCCTTTCCCAACTCTACTTTATGTATCAATACCAGTAACTTGTAACATTCCTTGTTTGTAGAAACTCATCCACGCTTTTTATTAAACTGACCAATGAACCTGCCATAAACAAGTCCACTGGAAGACAGTTCCATAGCTTTACCGTTCTCACAGTGACAAACCCTTCCCAACTCTACTTTATGTATCAATCCCAGTAACTTGTACATTCCTGTTTGTAAAACCATCCAGATTTTTATTAAACGACCAATGAACCTGCCATAACAACGTCCACTGGAAGACAGTTCCATAGCTTACCGTTCTCACAGTGACAAACCCTTTCCCAACTCTACTTTATGTATCAATCCAGTAACTTGTAACATTCCTTGTTTGTAGAAACTCATCCAGCTTTTTATTAAACTGACCAGAACCTGCCATAACAACGTCCACTGGAAGACAGTTCCATAGCTTTACCGTTCTCACAGTGACAAACCCTTTCCCAACTCTACTTTATTATCAATACCAGTAACTTGTAACATTCCTTGTTTGTAGAAACTCATCCAGCTTTTTATTAACTGACCAATGAACCCTGCCATAACAACGTCCACTGGAGACAGTTCCATAGCTTTACCGTTTCTCACAGTGACAACCCTTTCCCAACTCTACTTATGTTCAATACCAGTAACTTGTAACATTCCTGTTTGTAGAAACTCATCCAGCTTTTTATTAAACTGACCAATGAACCTGCCATAACAACAGTCCACTGGAAGACCAGTTCCATAGCTTTACCGTTCTCACAGTGACAAACCCTTTCCCAACTCTACTTTATGT
This sequence comes from Hymenochirus boettgeri, assembly GCA_019447015.1. Lineage (NCBI taxonomy): Eukaryota > Metazoa > Chordata > Amphibia > Anura > Pipidae > Hymenochirus > Hymenochirus boettgeri. Next base: position 50,592 of record JAACNH010001435.1, on the reverse strand, counting down.
ATCAATACCCAGTAACTTGTAACATTCCTTGTTTGTAGAAACTCTCCAGCTTTTTATTAAACTGACCAATGAACCTGCCATAACAACGTCCACTGGAAGACAGTTCCTAGCTTTACCGTTCTCACAGTGACAAACCCTTTCCCAACTCTACTTTATGTATCAATCCGTAACTTGTAACATCCTTGTTTGTAGAAACCATCCAGTTTTTATTAAACTGACCAATGAACCTGCCTAAACAACGTCCACTGGAAGACGTTCCATAGCTTTACCGTTCTCACAGTGACAAACCCTTTCCCACTCTACTTTATGTATCAATCCAGTAACTTGTAACATTCCTTGTTTGTAGAAACTCATCCAGCTTTTTATATAAACTGACCAATGACCTGCCATAACAACGTCCACTGGAAGACAGTTCCATAGCTTTACCGTTCTCACAGTGACAAACACCTTTCCCAACTCTACTTTATGTATCAATACCAGTACTTGTAACATTCCTTGTTTGTAGAAACTCATCCACTTTTTATTAAACTGACCAATGAACCTGCCATAACAACGTCCACTGGAAGACAGTTTCCATAGCTTTACTGTTCTCACAGTGACAAACCCTTTCCCAACTCTACTTTTATGTATCAATCCCAGTAACTTGTAACATTTCCTTGTTTGTAGAAACTCATCCAGCTTTTATTAACTGACCAATGAACCTGCCATAACAACGTCCACTGAAGACAGTTCCATAGCTTTACCGTTCTCACAGTGACAAACCCTTTCCCAACTCTACTTTATGTATCAATACCAGTAACTTGTAAAATTCCTTGTTTGTAGAAACTCATCCAGCTTTATTATTAAACTGACCAATGAACCTCCATAACAACGTCCACGGAAGACAGTTCCATAGCTTACGTTCTCACAGTGACAAACCCTTTCCCAACTCTACTTTATGTATCAATCCCAGTAACTTGTAACATTCCTTGTTTGTAGAAACTCATCCAGCTTTGTTTATTAACTGACCAATGACCTGCCATAACAACGTCCCTGGAAGACAGTTCCATAGCTTTACCGTTCTCACATTGACAAACCCTTTCCCAACTCTACTTTATGTATCAATCCCAGTAACTTGTAACTTCCTTGTTTGTAGAACCCATCCAGCTTTTTATTAAACTGACCATGAAACCTGCCATAACAACGTCCACTGGAAGACAGTTCCATAGCTTTACCGTTCTCACAGTGACAAACCCTTTCCCAACTCTACTTTATGTATCAATCCAGTAACTTGTAACATTCCTTGTTTGTAGAAACCCCTCCAGCTTTTTATTAAACTGACCATGAACCTGCCATAACACGATCCACTGGAAGACAGTTCCATAGCTTACCTTCTCACAGTGACAAACCCTTTCCCAACTCTACTTTATGTATCAATACCAGACTTGTAACATTCCTTGTTTGTAGAAACCCTCCAGCTTTTTATTAACGTGACCAATGAACCTGCCATAACAACGTCCACTGAAGACAGTCATAGCTTTACCGTTCTCACAGTGACAAACCCTTTCCCAACTCTACTTATGTATCAATCCCGTAACTTGTAACATTCTTGTTTGTAGAAACTCATCCAGCTTTTTATTAACTGACCAATGAACCTGCCCATACAACGTCCACTGGAACAGTTCCATAGCTTTACGTTCTCACACGTGACAAACCCTTTCCCACTCTACTTATGTATCAATCCAGTAACTTGTAACATTCCTTGTTTGTAGAAACTCATCCAGCTTTTTATTAAACTGACAATGAACCTGCCATAACAACGTCCACTGGAAGACAGTTCCATAGCTTTACCGTTCTCACAGTGACAAACCCTTTCCCAACTCTACTTTATGTATCAATCCCAGTAACTTGTAACATTCCTTGTTTGTAGAAACTCATCCAGCTTTTTTATTAAACTGACCAATGGAACCTCCATAACAACGTCCACTGGAAGACAGTTCCATAGCTTTACCGTTCTCACAGTGACAAACCCTTTCCCAACTCTACTTTATGTATCAATCCCAGTAACTTGTACATTCCTTGTTGTAGAAACTCATCATCCAGCTTTTTATTAAACTGACCAATGAACCTGCCATAACAACGTCCACTGGAAGACGTTCCATAGCTTTACCGTTCTCACAGTGACAAACCCTTTCCCACTCTACTTTATGTATCAATACCAGTAACTTGTAACATTCCTTGTTTGTAGAAACTCATCCGCTTTTATTAAACTGACCAATGAACCTGCCATAACAACGTCCACTGGAAGACAGTTCCATAGCTTTACAGTTCTCACAGTGAAAAACCTTTCCCAACTCTACTTTATGTATCAATACCAGTAACTTGTAACATTCCTTGTTTGGAAACTCATCCAGCTTTTTATTAAACTGACCAATGAACCTGCCATAACAACGTCCACTGGAAGACAGTTCCATAGCTTTACCGTTCTCACGTGACAAACCCTTTCCCAACTCTACTTTAGTTACAATCCCAGTAACTTGTACATTCCTTGTTTGTAGAAACCCATCCAGCTTTTTATTAAACTGACCAATGAACCTGCCATAACAACGTCCACTGGAAGACAGTTCCATAGCTTTACCGTTCTCACAGTGACAACTTCCCAACTCTACTTTATGTATCAATCCCAGTAACTTGTAACATTCCTTGTTTTGTAGAAACCATCCAGCTTTTTATTAAACTGACCAATGAACCTGCCATAACAACGTCCACTGGAAGACAGTTCATAGCTTTAACCGTTCTCACAGTGACAAACCCTTTCACTCTACTTTATGTATCAATCCCAGTAACTTGTAACATTCCTTGTTTGTAGAAACTCATCCATTTTTTATTAAACTGACCAATGACCTGCCATAACAACGTCCACTGGAAGACAGTTCCATAGCTTTACCGTTCTCACAGTGACAAACCCTTTCCCAACTCTACTTTATGTATCAATACCAGTAACTTGTAACATTCCTTGTTTGTAAAAACCATCCAGCTTTTATTAAACTGACCAATGAACCTGCCATAACAACGTCCACTGGAAGACAGTTCCATAGCTTTACCGTTCTCACAGTGACAAACCCTTTCCCACTCTACTTATGTATCAACTCCAGTAAACTTGTAACATTCCTTGTTTGTAGAAACTCTCCAGCTTTTTATAAACTGACCAATGAACCTGCCATAACAACGTCCACTGGAAGGACAGTTCCATAGCTTTACCGTTCTCACAGTGACAAACCCTTTCCAACTCTACTTTATTATCAATACCTAACTTGTAACATTCCTTTTTGTAAAACCCATCCAGCTTTTTATTAAACTGACAATGAACCTGCCATAACAACGTCCACTGAAGACAGTTCCATAGCTTACCGATTCTCACAGTGACAAACCCTTTCCCAACTCTACTTTATGTACAATACCAGTAACTTTTAACATTCCTTGTTTGTAGAAACTCATCCAGCTTTTTATTAAACTGACCAATGAACCTGCCATAACAACGTCCACTGAAGACAGTTCCATAGCTTTACCGTTCTCACGTGGACAAACCCTTTCCCAACTCTACTTTATGTATCAATACCAGTAACTTGTAACATTCCTTGTTTGTAGAAACTCATCCAGCTTTTTATTAAACTGACCAATGAACCTGCCATAACAACGTCCACTGGAAGACTTCCATAGCTTTACTGTTCTCACAGTGACAAACCCTTTCCCAACTCTACTTTATGTATCAATCCCAGTAACTTGTAACATTCCTTGTTTGTAGAAACCATCCGTCTTTTTATTAAACTGACCAATGAAACCGCCTAAACAACAGTCCACTGGAAGACAGTTTCCATAGCTTTACTTTCCACAGTGACAAACCCTTTCCCAACTCTACTTTATGTATCAATACCAGTAACTTGTAACATTCCTTGTTTGTAGAAACCCATCCAGCTTTTTATTAAACTGACCAATGAACCCTGCCATAAACAACGTCCCTGGAAGACAGTTCCATAGCTTTACCGTTCTCACAGTGACAAACCCTTTCCCAACTCTACTTTATGTATCAATACCAGTAACTTGTAACATTCCTTGTTTGTTAAAACTCATCCAGCTTTTTATTAAACTGACCAATGAACCTGCCATAACAACGTCCACTGGAAGACAGTTCCATAGCTTTAAACCGTTCTCACAGTGACAAACCCTTTCCCAACTCTACTTTATGTATCAATACCAGTAACTTGGTAACATTCCTTGTTTGTAGAAACCATCCAGCTTTTTATAACTGACCAATGAACCTGCCATAACAAACGTCCACTGGAAGACAGTTCCATAGCTTTACCGTTCTCACAGTGACAAACCCTTTCCCAACTCTACTTATTATCATACCAGTAACTTGTAACATTCCTTGTTGTAGAAACCATCAGCTTTTTATAAACGCCAATGAACCTGCCATAACAACGTCCACTGGAAGACAGTTCCATAGCTTTACCGTTCTCCAGTGACAAACCTTTCCCAACTCTACTTTATGTATCAATACCAGTAAACTGTAACATTCCTGTTTTGTAGAAACTCATCCAGCTTTTTTATAAACTGACCAATGAACCTGCCATAACAACGTCCACTGGAAGACAGTTCCATAGCTTTACCGTTCTCACAGTGACAAACCCTTTCCCACTCTACTTTATGTATCATACCAGTAACTTGTAACATTCCTTGTTTGTAGAAACCATCCAGCTTTTTATAAACTGACCAATGAACCTGCCATAACACGTCCACTGGAAGACATTCCTAGCTTTACCGTTCTCAACAGTGACAAACCCTTTCCAACTCTACTTATGTATCATACCAGTAACTTGTAACATTCTTGTTTGTAGAAACTCATCCAGCTTTTATTAAACTGACCAATGAACTGCCATAACAACGTCCACTGGAAGACAGTTCCATAGCTTTACCGTTCTCACAGTGACAAACCCTTTCCCAACTCTACTTTATGTATCAATACCAGTAACTTGTAACATTCCTTGTTTGTAGAAACCATCCAGCTTTTTTAATAACTGACCAATGAACCTGCCATAACAACGTCCACTGGAAGACAGTTCCATAGCTTTACCGTTCTCACAGTGACAAACCCTTTCCCAACTCTACTTTATGTATCATACCAGTTAACTTGTAACATTCCTTGTTTGTAGAAACTCATCCAGCTTTTTTATTAAAACTGACCAATGAACCTGCCATAACAACGTCCACTGGAAACAGTTCCATAGCTTTACCGTTCTCACAGTGACAAACCCTTTCCCAACTCTACTTTATGTATCAATCCCAGTAACTTGTAACATTCCTGTTTGTAGAAACTCATCCAGCTTTTTATTAAACTGACCAATGAACCTGCCATAACAACGTCCACTGGAAGACAGTTCCATAGCTTTACCGTTCCACAGTGACAAACCCTTTCCAACTCACTTTATGTATCAATACCAGTAACTTGTAACATTCCTTGTTTGTAGAAACTCATCCAGCTTTTTATTAAACCTGACCAATGAACCTGCCATAACAACATCCACTGGAAGACAGTTCCATAGCTTTACCGTTCTCAGCATGACAAACCCTTTCCCAACTCTACTTTATGTATCAATACCAGTAACTTGTAACATTCCTTTGTTGTAGAAACTCATCCAGCTTTTTATTAATAACGACCATGAACCTCATACACGTCCACTGGAGACAGTTCCATAGCTTTACCGTTCTCACAGTGACAAACCCTTTCCCACTCTACTTTATGTATCAATACCAGTAACTTGTAACATTCCTTGTTTGTAGAAACTCCTCCAGCTTTTATTAAACTGACCAATGAACCTGCCATAACAACTCCACTGGAAGACAGTTCCATAGCTTTACCGTCTCACAGTGGAAACCTTTCCCAACTCTACTTTATGTATCAATACCAGTAACTTGTAACATTCCTTGTTTGTAGAAACTCATCCAGCTTTTTATTAAACTGACCAATGAACCTGCCATAACAACGTCCACTGGAAGACAGTTCCATAGCTTTACCCTTCTCACAGTGACAAACCCTTTCCCAACTTGAACCCTAAATCATTTATCTTCAAGTCTTAAGGGATGTCCTCGTGTCCTCTGACATGTTCTATTGGTGAACAATACCCCAGATAGATATACATAACACACACATGACATACATGTCACATACATATCATATATACATGATATACATATTACAATCATATACATGGCACACACATCATATACATGTGACATACATATCATATATACATGATATACATATTACAATCATATGCATGACACACATCACATACATGTGACATACATATCATATATACATCATATACATATTACAATCATATCCATGACACACACATCACATACATGTCACATGCATATCATATATACATCATATACATTTTACAATCATAAATGGCACACACACATCACATACATGTGACAAACATATCATATATACATGATATACATATTACAATCATATGCATGACACACATCACATACATGTCACATACATATCCTATTACATCATGATGCATATTACATCACTATACATGACACATCACACATCACATACTGTGACATACATATCCGATTCAATCATATACATATATAATCATATGCATGACACACACCATCACATACATGTGACATACATATATACAGCATATACAATTACGCATATACATGGCACACACACATCACATACATCCTATTACAATCATTACATATTACAATCATGATACATGACCACACCTGCACATACATGGAAGCATGCCATATCATATATACATCATATACATATTACAATCATATACATGGCACGTACACAAGTACATATCCTGTAAAATAAGACACTGGGCGGGACATATGACGTCACAAGAAGAAGTTGACGTGTAATGTGATGTAATGAGGTGATGACGATGTGTGCATGACATTCCACAAGGACAGGAACCTCTGGGCTGGACCGTGTCCATGGAAACGCGGAAGGATCACTTGGTGGGCGGGCGTTCCCATGGTAACTGGACTGAGCGTCACCACGTGACCCAACGGGAGGAAATGGCGAACCGACGGATCGGGGTCACTGAGGCGGGAACAGAGACAAGACTGACCGACCACCGGTAAGGGACCGGGACCGTCTCTTTATTCCCCATCCTCTCTACCCCCCAATCCACCCACTGGTCCTCCCACAGCCCGGCATAGGGGATAGGAAAGGATAATAATATTATTACTAATTACACTACCGATTATAACCATAAATACTACCACTAATAATCCTATTATAACACTACCGATTATATCCATATAATACTACTACTAATATATCACTATATATACCTATCTACACCGACGTATAAACCATATAATACTACCACTAATAATCCTATTATAACACTACCGATTATACCCATATAACTACCCTATAATCCTATACCTCCCGATTATAACCATATAACTACCTCAATAATCCTATTAACACTACCGATATTCCATATAATACTACCACTAATAATCCCTATTATAACCACTACCGATTATAACCATATAATACTACACTAATAATCCTATTAAACACACCGATTATAACCATATTAATACTACTCTAATAATCCTATTATAACAACTACCGATTATAACATATAATACTACCACTAATAATCCTATTATAAACACTAACCGATTATAAACCATATAATGACTACCACTAATAATCCGTATTAGAACACTATACCGATTATAACCATATAATACTACCCTATAATCCTTATTATAACACTACCGATTATACCATAATACTACCACTACTAATCCTATTATAACACTACCGTTTAACCATATACTACACACTATATCCTTATAACCCTAAACCGATTATAACCATATAATACTACACTATAATCCTATTATAAACACACCGATTATATCCTATATACTACCCACTAATAATCCCTATTTATAACACTACCACGGATTTATCACCTATATAATACTACCACTGATAATCCTATTATACACAACCGATTATATCCATATAATACTACTACTATAATCCTATTATAACACTACTACCCGATTATAGCCATAAAACACTACCACTAATCCTATATAACACTACCGATTATAACATATAATACTACCACTAATAATCCTATTATAACACTACCGATAAACCATATAATACTAACCACTATTAATCCTATTATAACAACTACCACTACGATTATAACCATATAATACTACCTAACCACTAATATCCTATTATCAACACTACTCTGATTAAACCATATAAATCTACCACTAAAATCCTATTATAAACACTACCGATTATAACCATATAATACTACCACTAATATCCTATTAAACACTACCGATTATAACCATATAATACTACCACTAATAATCCTATTATAACACTACCGATTATCCATATAATACACCACTAATAACCTCTTATAACACTACCGATTAAACCATATAATACTACCACTATAATCCTATTATAACACTACCGATTATAACCATATCATACTACCACTAATAATCCTTATAACACTACCGATTATAACATATAATACTACCAAATAATCCTATTATAACACTACCGTTATACCATATAATACTACCACTAATAATCCTATTATAACACTATACCGATTATAACCATATAATACTACCACTAATACCATTATAACACTACCGATTATAACCATATAATCTACCACTAATAATCCTATTATAACACTACCGATTATAACTACCGATATAAGCCATATAACCCCACTAATAATCCTATTATAACACTACCGATTATATACCATATAATACTTACCACTAATAACCTATATAACCTACCGTTATAACCTTAAACTACCACTAAATCCTATATATAACACTACGATTATACCATATAATACTACCACTAATAATCCTATTATAACACTAACCGATTATAACCATATAATACTACCACTATAACCTATTATAACACTACCGATTAACCATATAATACTACCACTAATAATCCTATTATAACACTACCGAGTATAATCCATATAATACTACCACTAATAATCCTATTATCCACTACCGATTATAACCATATAATACTACCACTAATAATCCTATTATAACACTACCGATTATAACCATATAATACTACCACTAATAATCCTATTATAACACTACCGATTATACCTATAATACTACCCACTAATAATCCTATTATAACACTATACCGATTATACCTATATACTACCACTAATAATCCTATTATAACACTACCGATTATAACCATATAATACTACTACTAATAATCCTATTATAACACTACCGATTATAACCATATAATACTACCACTAATAATCCTATTATAACACTACTAACCGATTATAACCATATAATACTACTACTAATAATCCTATTATAACACTACCGATTATACAACCCATATAATACTACCACTAATAATCCTATTATAACACTACCAGATTATAACCATATAATACCCACTAATAATCCTATTATAACACTCCCGATTATAACCATAAAATACTACCAACTATAATCCTATTATAACACTACCGATTATACCATATATACTACCACTAATAATCCTATTAAACACTACCGATTATACCATATAATACTACCACTAAATCCTATTATAACCACTACCGATTATACCATATATACTACCACTATAAATCCTATTATACACACCGATTATAACCATATACTACCACTAATAACCTATTATAACCTACCGCTTAATCCATATAATACTACCACTAATAATCCTATTATAACACTACCGATTATAACCATATACTACCACTAATAATCCTATTATAACACTACCGATTATCTCCATAATACTACACTAATATCCTATTATAACACTACCGATTATAACCATATAATACTACCACTAATAATCCTATTATACACACTACCGATTATAACCTATAATACTACCACAATAATCCTATATAACACTACCGATTATCACCATATAATACTACCACTAATAATCCTATTATAACACTACCGATTATAACCATATATACTACCACTAATAATCCTATTATACACTAACCGATTATAACCATATATACTACACTATAATCCTATTATAACACTACACCGATTATAACCATATATACTACCACTAATAATCCTATTATAACACTACCGATATACCATATATACTACCACTAATAATCCTATTATAACAACTACCGATTATAACCATATAATACTACCACTAATAATCCTATTATAACACTACCGATATATCCATATAATACTACCACAATATCCTATTATAACACTTACCGATAATCCATATAATACTACCACTAATAATCCTATTATACACTACCGATTATAACCATATAATACTACCACTAATAATCCATTAACAATAACCGATTATAACCAATAATACTACCACTAATAATCCTATTATACACTACCACCGATTATAACCATATAATACTACCACTAATAATCCTATTATAACACTACCGATTATAACCATATATACTACCAATCATAATCCCTATTATAACACTACCGATTATAACCATATAATACTACTACTAATAATCCTATTATAACACTACCGATTATAACCATATAATACTACCACTAATAATCCTATTATAACACTACCGATTATAACCATATAATACCCACTATAATCCTATTATAACACTACCGATTATAACCATATAATACTACCACTAATAATCCATTATAACACTCCGATTATAATATATAATACTACCACTAATATCCTATTAAACACTACCGATTATACCTATATACTACCACTAATAAATCCTATTATAACACTACCGATATAACCATATAATACTACCACTAATATCCTATTATAACACAACCGATTATATCCATATAATACTACCACTCTAATCCATTATAACACTCACCGATTATAACCATATATACTACACTTAATAATCCTATATAACACTACACCGATTATACCATAAATACCCACTATAATCCTATATAACCTACCGATATAACCAATAACTACCACTAATAATCCTATTATAAACACTACCGATATAACCATAAATACTACCAACTAATAATCCTATATAACACTACGATTATAACCATATAAACTACCACTAATAACCTATTATAAACCTACCGATTATAACCATATAATACTACCCACTAATAATCCTATTATAACACTAACCGATTATAACCATATAAACTACACCACTAATAATCCTCTTATCACACTACCAATTACATAACCGATTATAACCATATAATACTACCACTAATAATCCTATTATCACACTACCGCTTATAAACCATATAATACTACCAACTAATAATCCTATTATAACACTACCCTACGATTATAACCATATATACTACCACTAATAATCCTATTATAACACTACCGTATATCACATATAATACTACACTAATAATCCTATTATCACACCGTATAACCATATAATACTACCACTAATAATCCTATTATAACACTACCTATTATAACCATATAATACTACCACTAATAATCCTATTATAACACTAACTACCGATATAACCATAAATACTACTACTAATAATCCCTATTATAACACTACCTCTTATAACCATATAATACTACTAAACCATAGATATCCTATTCTAAACTACCGATTATAACCATATAATACTACCACAATAATCCTATATAACACCCGATATATCCATATAATACTACCAAACTAATACTCCTATTATAACACTACCGATTATAACCATATAAATACTACCACTAATAATCCTATTATAACACTACCGTTTAAACCATATAATACTACCAACACTCATAATCCTATTATACCACTATACCGATTATAAACCAGAATAACTCACCACTAATAATCCTATTATAACCACTACCGATTATTCCCATATAATACTACACTAACCCTATTATAACACTACCGATTATAACCATATAATACTACCACTAATATCCTATTATAACACACACCGATTATAACCATTAATACTACCACTAATAATCCTATTATAACACTACCGATTATAACCATATCTACTACCACTAATAATCCTATTATACACTACCGATTAATCCATATAATACTACTACTAATATCCTATTATAACACTACCGATATATCCATATAATACTACCACTAATACCCTATTATAACACTACCGATATACCCATATAATACTACCACTCATATAATCCTATTATAACACTACCGATTAAACCATATAATACTACCACTAATAATCCTATTATAACACGACCGATAAAACCATATAATACTAACCTAACTAATAATCCTATAATATAACACTACCGATAAACCAATTATACACCAAAATAATACTATACTAACCCTAAAACCTATATACCACTACCGAATAACCAATAATACACCACAAACCATAAACACATACCGATTATACCCTATAATACTACCACTAATAATCCTATTATAACCCCTATCCGTATACCATATACTACCACTATAATCCATTATAACACTACCGATTATATCCATAAATACTACCACTGATAATCCTATTCATACACTACCGATTATAACCTAATATACTACTACTACTACTAATAACCTATTATACCACTACTACCATAAACACCCGATTATAACCATATATACACCACTAAATCCTATTATAACACTACCGATTATACCAATAAATACTACCACTAATAATCCTATTATAATAACTACTACCGATTATAACCGATAATCTACTACCACTAATAATCCTATTATAACACTACCGATTATAACCATATAATCTACTAATAATAATCCTATTATAACACTACCGATTATCCCATATAATACTACCACTCATAATCCTATTCACTACCGATTAAACCATTATACTACCACTATACCTCTATTATAACACTACACGATTAATCCAATATACTACACTACTTAATCCTATAATAACACTACCGATATAAACCATATAATACTACCACTAAAATCCTATTATAACACTACCGAGTATATCCTATATACATACTACTAATAATCCTATTATAACTACCGATTATATCCAATAATAATACTACAACTATAATCCTATTATAACACTACCACCGATTATAACCATATAATACTACTAACCTATAATCCTATATAACACTACCGATTATAACCATATAATACTTAACTAATACTCCTATTAAACACTCCCGATTATAACCAACTACTTACCACTAATATCCTATTAAACACTACCGATTAACCATATAATACTACCATAAATCTATTAACACTACGATTATACCTATAATACACCACTAATCCTATTATAACACTACCGATTATAACCATATAATACTACCACTACATAATCTATTAAACACTAACTCCCGATTATAACCATATAATACTACCACTAAATCCCTATTTATAACACACACCGATTATATCCATATAATACTACCACTAATAATCCTATTATAACACTACCATTATAACCAATAATACTACCACTAATAACCTATTATAACACTACCGTTATAACCATATAATACTACCACTAATAATCCTATTATAAACACTACCGATAATCCATATAACTACCACTAATAATCCTATTATAACACTAACCGATTATAATCCATTAATACTACCACTATATCCTATATAACCACTACCGATTAACCATAAATACTACCACTATATCCTATTATAAACCCTACCGATTATAACCATATAATACTACCACTAATAATCCTATTATAACACTACCGATTATAACCATATATACTACCACTATAATCCTATTATAACACTACCGATTAACATATAATACACTACCATATAATCCTATTATACACTACCGATTTAACCATATAATACTACCACTATAATCCTATTATAACACTACCGATATAACCTATAATACTACCACTAATATCCTATTATAACACTACCGCTTAATCCATATATACTACCACTTAATCCTATTATAACACTACCGATTATATCCATATAATACTACCCTATATAATCCTATTATACACTACCGATTATAACCATATAATACTACAACATATAATCCTTATTATACACATACGATTATAACCATATATACTACCACTAATAATCCTATTATAACACTACCGATTATAACCATATAATACTACTACTAATAATCCTATATAACACTACCGATTAATACCATATATACTACTACACACTAATAACCTATTATAACACTACCGATTATAACCATATATACCTACACTAATAATCCTATTAAACACTACCGATTATAACCATATAATACTACCACTAATAATCCTATTATAACACTACCGATTATAACCATATAATACTACTACTAATAATCCTATTATAACACTACCGATTATAACCATATAATACTACTACTAATAATCCTATTATACACTACTACTCCGATATATCCATATAATCCTACACTAATAATCCTATTAAACACTACCGATATAACCATATAATACTACACTAAAATCCTATTATACACTACCGATAAAACCATATAATACTAACCACTATAATCCTATTATAACACTACCGATATAACAATAATACTACCACTAATAATCCTATATAAACTAACTACCGATTATAACCATATAATACTACCACTAATAATCCTATAATCACTAAAACACTACCGATTATAACCAATATATACTACCAAACTAATCCATACCTATTTAACACTACCGATTATATCCATATAATACTACCACTGATAATCCTATTATAACACACCGATTATAACACTTATATACTACCACTGATATCCTATTATAACACTACTACCGATTATAACCATATAATCTACCACTAATAATCCTATTATACACTACCGATTTAACCAAATAATACTACCACTAATAATCCTATTATAACACTACCGATTATAACCATATAATACTACCACTAATAATCCTATTATTATAACACTACCGATTATAACCATATAATACTACCACTAATAATCCTATTATAACACTACCGATTATACCATATAATACTACCACTAATAATCCTATTATAACACTAGACCGATTATAACCATATAATACTACCACTAATAATCCTATTATAACACTACCGATTATAACCATATAATACTACCACTAATAATCCTATTATAACACTACCGATTATAACCAATATACTACCACTAATAATCCTATTAACACTACCGATATATCACCATATAATCATACCACTATAATCCTATTTAACACTACCGATTAATCCATATAATACTACACAATAATCCTATTATCACACTACCGATTATAACCATATATACTACCACTAATAATCCTATTATAACACATACCGATTATACCATATAATACTACCACTAATAATCCTATTAAACACTACCGATTATAACTCATAATCTACACTATAATCCTATTATAACACTACCGATTATAACCATATAATACTACCACTAATAATCCTATTATAACACTACCGATTATAACCATATAATACTACCACTAATATCCTATATAACACTCACAGACGTTATATACCATATAATATACTACTAATAATCCTATTATACATACCGATATAACATATAATACTACCACTAATATATTATACACTTATAACACTACACAACCGATATATAACCATATATCCACTACCCACTAATACCTATTATAACCACATACTAACCGATATAACCATATAATATACACTATACCTATTAACACTACCGATTATACCATATAATACTACCACTAATAATCCTATTATAACACTACCGATTATAACCATATAATCACCACTAATAATCCTATAATAACTAACTATACCGATTATAACCATATAATACTACCACTAATAATCCTATTATAACACTACCGATTATAACCATATAATACTACCACTAATAATCCTATTTAACACTACCGATTAATCCATATAATACTACCACTAATAATCCTATTATAACACTACCGATTATAACCATATAATACTACACAATAACCTTTACTAAAACACTACCGATTATAACCATATAACTACCACTAATAATCCTATTATAACACTACCATTATAACCATATAACTACCACTAATAATCCTATTATAACACTACCGATTATCCATATAATACTACCACTAATAATCCTATTATAACACTACCGATTATATCCATATAATACTACCACTGATAATCCTATTATAACACTACCGATTATATCCATATAATACTACCACTAATAATCCTATATAACACTACCGATTATAACCATATAATACTACAACTAATAATCCTATTAAACCTACCGATATAACCATATAATACTACCACTAATAATCCTATTAAACACTACCGATTATAACCATATAATACTCCACTAATAATCCTATTATAACACTACCGATTATAACCATATAATACTACCACTAATATCCTATTATAACACTACCATTATAACCATATAATACTACTAACCACTAATATCCTATATAACACTACCGATTATAACCATATAATACTACCACTACTATCTCATAAAACACTACCATTAAACCATATAATACAACTACATAATAGCCGATTATCACACCACTACCGATTATAACCATATAATACTACCACTGATAATCCTATTATAACACTACCGATTATAACCATATAATACTACCACTAATAATCCTATTATAACACTACCGATTATAACCATATAATACTACCAACCTAAAATTCATATAAACACTAATAACACTATTTATAACCACCGATTAAAACCTAACTAATAATACAAAAAGAACTAAAACGATATACCATATAATCTACCACTAATAATCCCTATTATAACACTACTACCGATTATATACCATATAATACTACCACTATAATCCTATTATAACACTACCGATTATAACCATATAATACTACACTAAATCTATATAACACTAACCGTTAGACCTATAATACTACACTAATATCCTAGTTAACACTACCGATTAACCATATTACTACCACTAATAATCCTATTATAACACTACCTAATTCTAACCATATAACTAGCCACTAATATCTATTATAACACTAATAACCTACCGATTATACCATATAATACTACCACAATAATCTTTATAACACTAACTACCGATTAACCATATAATACTACCACTAATCCTATTATAACACTACCGATGATAACCATATAATATACCACTAATAACCTATTATAACACTACCGATTATAACCATATAATACTACTACTAATAATCCGATTATAACACGACCGATATAATCCATATAATACTACCAACAATATCTATTATACACTACCGATTATAACCATATAATACTACCACTAATAATCTATTATAACACTACCGATTATAACCATATAATACTACCACTAATAATCCTATTATAACTACCGATTATACCATATACATCTACCACTGATAATCCTATTATAACCTACCGATTATAACCTATAATACTAAATAATCCTATTATAACACTACCGATTATATCCATATAATACTACACTAATAATCCTATTATGAAATACACGAGATTATAACCATATAATACTACCTACTAAAATCCTATTATAACACTACCGTTATAACCATATATCTACCACAATAATCCTATTTAACACTACCGATTATAACCATATAATACTACCACTAATAATCCATTATAACACTACCGATTATAACCAATAAATACTACCACGAATAATCCTATTATAACACTACCGATTATAACCATAAATACTACCACCTAATAATCCTATTATACACTACCATTATAACCAATAATACTACCACTAATAATCCTATATAACACTACGTACCGATTATACATAAATACTACCACTAATAATCCTATATAACACTACCGATTATAACCATATAATACTACCACATAATCCTAGTTAACACTACCGATTATAAACCATATAATACTACCACTAATAATCCTATTATAACACTAAACTATTATACCATATATATACTACCACTAAATATCCTATTATAACACTACCGATTATAACATATAATACTACTACACTAATAATCCTATTATAAACAACTACCGATTTATAAACATATCCTACCACTAATAATCCTTTAAACACTACCGATTATAACCATTAATACTACCACTATAATCCTATTATAACACTACCGATTCTATCCATATAATCCACCACTAATAATCCTATTATAACACTACCGATTATAACCATATAATACTACCACTAATAACCTATTAGAACACTACCGATTATAACCATATAATACTACCACTAATAATCCTAATAACACTACGATATTAAACCATATAATACTACCACTAATAATCCTATTATAACACTACCGATTAATCCCCTATATACTACCATCTACTATCCTATTATAAAACAACCACTACCGATTATAACCATATAAATACTACCCATAATAATCCTATTATACACTAACCGAGTTTAACCATATATACTACCACTAATAATCCATTATAACACTACCGATTATAACCATGATAATACACCACTAAATCCTTAAACACTAATAACACACCGATTATAACCCTATAATACTACCACTAATAATCCATTAAACACTACCGATTGATATCCTAATCTACTACAATACCTATTAAACTAACTACCGATTATACCATATAATACTACCACTAATAATCCTATTATAACACTACGATTATAACCATATAATACTACCACTAATAATCCTATTAAACACTACTACCGTTATAACCATATTACTACCACTAATATCCTATTATACACTACCGAATAACCATATAAACTACTACCACTAATAATCCTATTATAAACACTACCGATTATAACCATAATAAGACTACTACTAAATATCCTATTATACACTAAACCGATTCTACCATATAAAACTACCACTAATAATCCTATTATACACTACCGATTATATCCATATACTACACTAAATAATCCTTTATACACACCGATTATAACCATAATACTACCATAATATCCTATTATAACACTACCGATTATAACCATATAATACTACCACTAATACTCCTATATAAACACTACCGATTATAACCATAGAATAACTATCCACCACTAATAATACATTTAACACTACCGATTATAAACCATATAATGACTACCACTAATAATCCTAATTATAACACTACCGATTATAACCATATAATACTACCACTAAATAATCCTATTGATCACACTACCGATTATAACACATATAATAATACTACACTAATAATCCTATTAAACACTACCGATTATAACCATATAATACTACCCTAATACTCATTATAACACTACCGATTATAACCATATAATACTACTCAACTAATATCCTATTATAACACTACCGATATAACCATATAATACTACCACTAATAATCCTATTATAACACTACCGAATAACCATATATACCACTAATAATCCTATTATAACACTACCGATTATAACCATATAATACTACCACTAATAATCCTATTAATAACACTACCGATTATAACCATATAATACTACCACTAATAATCCTATTATAACACTACCGATTATAACCATATAATACTACCACTATATCCTATTATAACAACTACCGATTATATCCAATAATCACCACTATAATCCTATTATAACACTACCGATATAACCATAAATAATACACCATCATATCCTATTATAACACTACCGATTATACCAATAGAATACTACCACTACTAACCTATTATAACACTAACGATTAAACATATAATACTACCACTAATAATCCTATTATAAACACTAACCGATTATAACCATATAATACTACCACTATAAAATATCCTATATAACACTACGATTATAACCATATAATACTACCACTATAATCCTATAACACTACCGATTTAGACCATATAATACCCACTGATAATCCTATTATACACACTACCGATTATAACATAATACTACCATAATATCTATTATAACACTACCGATATAACCATATCATACACCACTAATATCCTTTATAAACACTACGATTATATCCATATAATATATACCACTAATAATCCTATATAACACTACCGATTATAACCATATAATACTACCACTATATCCTATTATAACACTACCGATTATAAACCAATAATACTACCACTAATATCCTATTAAACACTACCGATATAACCATATAATACTACCACTAATAATCCTATTATAACACGAAAACACTACCGATTATACCATATAATACTACCACTAATAATCCTATTATAACACTACCGATTATACCATATAATACTACTACCACTAATAATCCTATTATCACTACCGATTATAACCATATATACTACTAACCACATAATCCTATATAAACACTACCGATTATAACATAATAATACTTACCACTAATAATCCTATTATAACACTACCGATTATAACCATAATACACCACTAATAATCCTATATAACACTACCGATTATAACCATATAATACTACCTATAATCCTATTAAACACTACCGATTAACCATATAATACTACCACTAATAATCCTATATAACACTACCGATTATAACCATATAATACAATACTACCACTAATCCTATTATACACTACCGATTAAACCATATAATACTACCACTAATAATCCTATTATACACTACCGATTATACCATATAATACTACACTATAATCCTATTATAACACTACCGATTATAACCATATAATACTACCACTAAAATCCTATTATAACACTACCGATTATAACATATAATACTACACTAATAATCCTATATCACTACCGATTAATCACCATATAATACTACCACTAAACCTATTATAACACTACCGAATACCATATAATACTACCACTAAAATCCTATTATAACACTACCGATATAACCATATAAACACCACTAATAATCACTATTAAACACTACTACGACCGCTTAATACCATATAAACTACCACGAATAACTATATAACACTACCGATTATAACCATATAGTACTACCACTAATATATCCTATTATAACACTACTAAAACCGATTATAACCATATAATACTACCACTAATAATCCTATTATAACACTACCGATTATAACCATATAATACTACCACTAATATCCTATTATAACACTACCGATTATACCATATAATACTACCAACTATAATCCTATATAACAACTACCGATTATACCATATATACTACCACTACATAATCCTATTATACACTACCGATTATAACCATATAATACTACCACAATAATCCTATTAAACACTACCGATTAATAACCATATAATACTACCACTAATAATCCATTATAACCACTACCTATTATAACCATATAATACTACCAACTAATATCCTATTACACACTACCGATTATAACCATATCATAACCTACCACTAATAACCTATATAACAACTACCACGTATACCATATAATACTACTATAATAATCCTATTTAAACACTACCGATTATAACCATATAATACTACCACTAATAATCCTATTATACACTACCGATTATATCCATATAATACTACTACTAATAATCCTATTATAACACTACCGATTATAACCATATAATACTACCCCTAATAATGCTATTATAACACTACCGATTATAACCATATAATACTACCACTGATAATCCTATTATAACACTACCGATTATAACCATATAATACTACCACTAATAATCCTATTATAACATAACGATTATACCATATAAACTACTAATAATAATACTTTTATAACTCTACCGATTAACAATATAATACTACACTAATAATCCTATTAACACTACGGTTACGTTATACAATATAATACTACCTCTAATAATCATATTATACACTACCGATATAACAATATAATACTACTACTATAATCATTATATACACTACCGATTATAACAATAATATACTACTAACTAATCCTATTTACCTACAACTAACACTACCGATTATTACATATAATACTACTACTAATAATCATATTATAACACTACCGATTATAACAATATAATACTACCTCTAATAATCATATTATAATACTACCGATTTAAAAATATAAATACTCTAATAGTCATATTATAACACTACCGATATAACAATAGAATAATACTACACTACTAATATACAATATAACACTACTGATTATAACAATATAATAACAATACTACTACTAAAATAATACAATTCACACTACCAATTATAACAATAAATTACTACTACTCATAATATTATAATATAACACTACTGATTAAAACAGTATAATAACAATTAATACCTACTAAATAATATAATACCACACTACTGATTTAAGAATATAATAATAATATAATATACTACTACTACTACTACTACTACTACTACTACTACTACTACTACACCACTACTTCTGCTGCTGCTGCTGCTACTACTACTACTACTACTACTACTACTACTACTACTACTACTGATGATAATAATAATATAATATAACACTACTAATTATAATAATATGCTGCTACTACTACTACTACTACTACTACTACTACTACTACTACTACTACTACTACTGATTATAATAATAATACTATAATATAACACCACCAATTATAATATACTACTACTATTACTACTACTACTACTACTGCTACTACTACTAATAATAATAATAACAACAATGATATAATATAACACTACTAATTATAATATTATACTACTATTAATAATATAATACTACTACTACTTCTGCTGCTGCTGCTACTACTACTACTACTACTACTACTACTAATATTATAATAATAATAATAATAATAATAATATAATGATAATTATAATATATTATACTACAAGTAATAGGTATCCACCCCACACCATTCTTAGGAAATATTTAATGCTTTATTAATGCTAATAAAGCATTAAATATTTCTTAATACTGGTGTGTGGAGGATACCTATACTTGTGATATATACAGCGAGGGAGATTTGCTACTTACTACCTGCACCCGGCAAATAATGAGATGAAGGTGTGCTGGAACCCAGATTAATATAATATTACACTACCACTACTATTACTAATAATCAAATAATTATAATCTACTACTACTACTAAAAATAATATACTACTAAAAATAATAATAAAAATATAATATACTATTACTACTACTAATTATAATACTACTACAAATACTATAATAATTACTACTACTACTACCGCTACTACTGCTACTACTACGTACGACTACTACTACTACTACTACAATACTAATAAAAATAATAATAATATATAATAATATAATATAATAACACTACTAATAATAATAAAAATACAATATACTATTACTACTACTACTACTAATTATAATACTACTAATACTATAATAATTAATATACTACTACTACTACTACAAATAATGATAAAAATATAATGTTATACATAATGTTATAATTAATGTTATAATTACTATATTCTACTACTATTACTAATGCTAATAATAATGGTAATAATAATAATAATAATGATAATGATAATGTAATAATAATAATAATAATAATAATAATAATAATAATAATAATAATAATAATAATAATAATAATAATAATATACTACTAATAATAAAAATAAAATATACTATAATTACTACTGCTAAAAATATTTATAATACTACTACTAATACTATAATAATTACTATATTCTACTGCTACTACTAATGATAATGATAATAATAATAATAATAATAATAATAATAATATCACCCCATGGCTGGTTAGATCCCAGGGCCAACCATCTCTTTACCATCACATTGACCTTTGTTACCCTTTAGGATGAGTTTGGGGCCCTGGGAGTCTCCATGTAATGGATATTATAATACAGGATGTAATTATACACAGCAGGACCCTCCTACCTTATTAATATTAATGAGGGAACAGGTGAAGGTGTTGGCTTTGGAGACAGGTACAATGGCTCATTAGGTCTGTTGTCTCCTGTTCTGTATATTCAGATATCCAGGAAACTGACCTGTGTTTCTTGGCTTTACCCCCAGCTACAGACACGGATCAGTAACCAGATGTACCTGAGAAACCACCCAGAGATTAACCTGCTGGTATCCGGCTTTATCCGGTGAGTTCGGTAACGACTGGTCATTAAAGGGAAAGTTTACCATTATCCTTCTTCCCAGAATGCACCACTTCCTTGGAATGTTCCTAACAGTCATTTCTACTGATTGGCTGTTGGATGGGTCACACATGCTCAGATCTCTACTGAGCAACTGAATCAACCCACTGGGGGTCAAGGGCAAGACCATAACGGTCTCTATTAGGGGTCCTGCAAACAGGAAGTTAGTATTTATTTATACACAGACACAATGCTGAATGGGCAGATTAAGGTCATTGGGGTGGAGAAATACTGCTCTTTATTCTGAATAGCAAATGTATTTACACTGAACTTCCCATTTAATGTTTCTGTATCTTCTACTTTTTAGGGAAGTTTTGCTGAAGCGCCCAAAGAATATCCGAGAATTCGCCGCAGGTATAAAATACTCCAGTCCTCCTTACATTACCTGTACACCCCATCACTGATATAATACCTCCTTACATTACCTGTACACCCTATTCACTGATATATCACCCTCCTTACAACAGTTACCTGTACCCACGCCTATCCACTGAATAATAACCTCCCTTCCTACCTGTACACCCATCACTGATATCATACCTCCTTACATTACCTGTACACCCATCACTGATATAATAACTCCTTACAATTACCTGTACACCCTATCACTGATATAATACCTCCTTACATTACCTGTACACCCCATCACTGATATAATACCTCCTTACATTACCTGTACAACCCTATCACTGATATAATACCTCCTTACATTACCTGTACACCCTATCACTGATATAATACCTCCTTACATTCCCTGTACACCCCTACACTGATATATACCTCCTTACATTACCTGTACAACCCTATCACTGATAATCCAATACCTCCTTACATTACCTGTACACCCCATCACTGATATAATACCTCCTTACATTACCTGTACACCCTATCACTGATATAATACCTCCTTACATTACCTTTACAACACCCTATCACTGATATAATACCTCCTTACATTACCTGTACACCCCTATCACTGATATAATACCTCCTTACATTACCTGTACACCCTATCACTGATATAATACCTCCTTACATTACCTGTACACCCTATCACTGATATAATACCTCCTTACATTACCTGTACACCCTATCAACTGATAATAATACCTCCTTACATTACCTGTACCCACTATCACTGATATAATACCCCTCCTTACATTACCTGTACACCCTATCACTGATATAATACCTCCTTACATTACCTGTACACCCTATCACTGATATAATACCTCCTTACATTACCTGTACACCCTATCACTGATATAATACCTCCTTACATTACCTGTACACCCTATCACTGATATAATACCTCCTTACATTCCCTGTCCCCTATCACTGATATAATACCTCCTTACATTACCTGTACACCCCATCACTGATATATACCTCCTTACATTACCTGTACACCTTATCACTGATATAATACCTCCTTACATTACCTGTACACCCTATCACTGATATAATACCTCCTTACATTACCTGTACACCTATCACTGTATAATACCTCCTTACATTAACCTGTACACCCATCACTGATAAATACCTCCTTACATTACCTGTACACCCCATCACTGATATAATACCTACCTTCCTTACATTCCTGTACACCCTATATCACTGAATAATACCCTCCTTACATTACCCTGTCAACCCATCACTGATAAATACCTCCTTACATTACCTGTACACCCCATCACTGAGATATACCTCCTTACATTACCTGTACAAAACCCCATCACTGATATAATACCTCCCTACTCCTTACTTACCTGTACACCTATCACTGATATAATACCCTCCTTACATTACCTGTACACCCTATCACACTGATATAATCTGAATACCTCCTTACATATACCTGTAACACCCCATCACTGATATAATACCTACCTCCTTACATTACCTGTACACCTAATCACTGATATAATACCATCCTTACATTACCTGTACACCCTATCACTGATATAATACCTCCTTACATTACCTGTACAACACCCCTCACTGATATAATACCTCCTTACATTACCTGTACCCCCCATCTCACTGATATAATACCTCCTTACATTACCGTACCCCATCACTGATATATACCTCCTTACATTACCTGTAACACCCATCACTGTATAATAGCCTCCTTACATTACCTGTACACCCTATCACTGATATAATACCTCCTTACATTACCTGCACCCTATCACTGATATAATACCTCCTTACATTACCTGTACACCCTATCACTGATATAATACCGTCCTTACATTACCTGTACACCCTATCACTGATATAATACCTCCTTACATTACCTGTACACCCCATCACTGATATAATACCTCCTTACATTACCTGTACACCCCATCACTGATATAATACCTCCTTACTAACTGTACACTACACCCTATCACTGATATATACCTCCTTACATTACCTGTACAACCCTACTATCACTGATAATACCCCTTACATTACCTGTACACACCCCTACACTGATATAATACCTCCCTTACATTACCTGTACACCCCCTATCACTGATATAATACCTCTTACATTACCTGTACACTCCTATCACTGAATATAATACCTCCTTACATTACCTTACCCCTATCACTGATATAATACCCTCTGTACTTACCTGTACAACCCCATCAACTGATATAATACCTCCTTACTTACCTGTACACCCATCAACTGATATAATACCCTCCTTACATTACCTTTACAAACCCATCACTGATATAATACCTCCTTCACATTACCTGTACACCACCCCATCACTGATATATAATCCACCTCCTTACATTACCTGTACAACCCATCACTGATTAATAATACCTCCTTACATTACCTGTACACATCCCTGCTATATACCTCCTTACTATTACCTTTAAACCCTATCACTGATATAATACCTCCTTACATTACCTGTACACCCTATCACTGATATAATACCTCCTTACATTACCTGGTACAATACACCCTATCACTGATAAATAACCTCCTTACATTACCTGTACACCCTATCACTGATATAATACCCTCCTTACATTACCTGTACACATCCTATCACTGATATAATACCTCCTTACATGTACCTGTACACCTATCACTGATATATACCTCCTTACATTACTTACCTGTACACCCTATCACTGATATAAGTACCTCCTTACATTACCTGTACAAACCCCCATCACTGTATAATTACCTCTCTTACATTACCTGTACAAAAACCCCCATCACTGAGTATAATACCTCCTTACATTACCTGTACACCCATCACTGATATAATACCCTCCTTCATTACCTGTACACCCTATCACTGATATAATACCTCCTTACATTACCTGTACACACCCATCACTGATAATCATACCTCCTTACAGTACCTGTACACCCCTATCACTGATATAATACCTCCTACTATCCTGAACCTACACTGAATAAACCTCCTACATTACCTGTACACCCTATCATGATAAATACCTCCTTACTTACCTGTACACCCCATCACTGATATATACCTCCTTACATTACCTGTACACACCCCATCACTGATTATACCAGTCCTTACATTACCTGTACACCACCCTATCACTGATATAATACCTCCTTACATTACCTGTACAAACCCCTATCACTGATATAATACCTCCTTACATTACCTGTACAACCCCATCACTGATATAACCCTCCTTACATTACCTGTACCCCCATCACGATATAAGAAATACCTCCTTACATTACCTGTACACCCTATCACTGATATAATCCCTCCTTACATTACCTGTACACCCAACCCATCACTGATATAATACCTCTTACATTACCTGTACACCCCATCACTGATATAATACCTCCTTACATTACCTGTACACCCCATCACTGATTAATAACCTCCTTCATTACCTGTACACCCTATCACTGATATAATACCTCCTTACATTACCTGTACACCTATCACTGATAATACCTCCTACATTACCTGTACCACCTATCACTGATATAATACCTCCTACATTACCTGTACACCCCATCACTGATATAATACCTCCTTACATTACCTGTACACCCTATCACTGATATAATACCTCCTTACATTACCTGTACACCCTATCACTGATATAATACCTCCTTACATTACCTGTACACCCTATCCTGATAAATACCTCCTACATTACCTGTACAACCCTATCACTGATATAATACCTCCTTACATTACCTGTACACACAAAACCCCATCCACTGATATATACCTCCTTACATACCTGTCAACCCCTATCACGGAATAATACCTCCTTACATTACCTGTACACCCCATCACTGATATAATACCTCCTTAACATTACCTGTAACCCCCTCACTGATATAATACCTCCTTACATTACCTGTACAACCACACCCCATCACTGATATAATACCTCCTTACATTACCTGTACACCCTCATACTGATATATACCTCCTTACATTACCTGTACACCTATCACTGATAATACCTCCTTAATTCCACTGTACCCTATCACTGATATAATACCTCCTTACATTATGTACACCCTATCACTGATATAACCTCCTTACATTACCTTGTACACCCTATCACTGATATAATACCTCCTTACATTACCTGAAATACCCCATCACTGATTAATACCTCCTTACATACTACCTGTACACCCTATCACTGATATAATACCTCCTTACATTACCTGTACACACCCTATCACTGATATAATACCTCCTTACATTACCTGTACACCACATCACATATAATACCCCTCTTACATACCTGTACACCCCATCACTGATATAATACCTCCTTACATTACCTGTACACCCTATCACTGATAATACCTCCTTCCACTTACCTGTACACCCTATCACTGATAAATACCTCCTTACTACCTTACATTACCTGTACACCCCATCACTGATATAATACCTCCTTACATTACCTGTACACCCATCACTGAATATTACCTCCTACATTACCTGTACACACCCTATCACTGATATAATACCTCCTACATTACCTGTACACACCCACATCACTGAATATACCCTCCTTACATTACACCTGTACACCCTATCACTGATATATAACCTCCTTACATTACCTGTACACCCTATCACTGATATCATCCCCTCCTTACATTACCTGTACAACCCATCACTGAATAATCACTCCTTCACATTACCTGTACAACTACCCCAATACATATAATACCCTCCTTACATTACTGTACACCCCCACTGATAATATACCTCCTTACATACCGTACACCCCTATCACTGATATAATACCTCCTTACATTACCTGTACAACCCTATCACCTGATTATCATACCTTCCCTTACATTACCTGTACACCCATCACTGATATACCCCTCCCTTACATTACCTGTACACCCTATCACTGATATAATCATCCTACATTACCTGTACAACCCCATCACTGATATAATACCTCCTACATTACCTGTACACCCCATCACTGATATAATACCTCCTTACATTACCTGTACACCCCTCACACTGATATAATACCTCCTTACATTACCTGTACACCCCATCACTGATATAATACCTCCTTACATTACCTGTACACCCTATCACTGATATAATACCTCCTTACATTACCTGTACACCCCTATCACTGATATAAATACCTCCTTACATACCTGTACAACAACACTACTGATATAATACTATACCTCCTTACATTACCGGTACCAACACTACCACTGATATAATACCTCCTTACATTACCTGTACACACCCTATCACTGATATAATACCTCCTTACCTTACCCTGTACACACCCTATCACTGATATAATACCTCCTTACATTACCTGTACAAACACCCTATCACTGATATAATGACCACCTCCTTACATTACCTGTACACCCCATCAACGATATAAACCTCCTTACATTACACACCTGTACACCCTATCACTGTATAATACCTCCTTACATTACCTGTACACCCTATCCTGATATATATTCCTTACATTACCGGTACAACCCTATCACTGATAATACTACCTCCTTACATTACCTGTACACCCTATCACGATATAATACCATACCTCCTTACATTACCTGTACACACCAACCCATCACTGATATAATACCTC
Organism: Hymenochirus boettgeri; assembly: GCA_019447015.1. Taxonomy (NCBI): domain Eukaryota; kingdom Metazoa; phylum Chordata; class Amphibia; order Anura; family Pipidae; genus Hymenochirus; species Hymenochirus boettgeri. The sequence goes on along the minus strand of JAACNH010001435.1, from coordinate 20,154 downwards.
CACTCCTTACATTACCTGTACCACCCTATCACTGATATAATACCTCCTTACATTACCTGTACACCCTATCACTGATATAATTACCCTCCTTACATTACCTTACACCCTATCACTGATATAATACCTCCTTACATTACCTGTACACCCCCATCATCTGATAATACCTCCTTACATTACCTGTACAGCACCTATCACTGCTATAATACCTCCTTACATTACCTGTACACCCATCACTGATATAATACCTCCTTACATTACCTGTACACCCTATCACTGATATAATACCTCCTTACATTACCTGTACACCCCATCACTGATAAATACCTCTTACATTACCTGTACACCCCTATCACTGATAATACCTCCTTAACCTTACCTGTACAAACCCATCACTGATATAATACCTTCCTTCATTACCTGTACACCCTATCCCTGAAATACCCCTTATTACCTGTACAACCCTATCACTGATTAATACATACCTCCTTACATTACCTGTACACCTATCACTGATAAATACCTTCCTTCACTTACTGTAACACCCTACACTGATATAATACCACCTCCTATACATTACCTGTACACCCATCACTGTATAATACCTCCTTACATTACCTGTACACCCTACACTGATATAATACCTTCCTACATTACCTGTACACCCTATCACTGATATAATACCTCCTTACATTACCTGTACAGACCCTATCACACTGATATAATACCTCCTTACATTACCTGTACAACAACCCTATCACTGATATATCCTCATCCTTACTTACCTGTACACCCTATCACTGATATAATACCTCCTTACATTACCTGTACACCCATCACTGATATAATACCTCCTTACATTACCTGTACACCCTATCACTGATATAATACCTCCTTACATTACCTGTACACCCTATCACTGATATAATACCTCCTACATACCTGTACACCCTATCACTGATATAATACCCCCTTACATTACCTGTACACCCTATCACTGATATAATACCTCCTTACATTACCTGTATACACACAACAACCCCTTCACTGATATAATCCTCCTTACATACCTGTACACCCATCACTGATATAATACCTCCTTACATTACCTGTACACCCTATCACTGATATAATACCTCCTTACATTACCTGTACACCCCATCACTGATATAATACCTCCTTACATTACCTGTACACCCTATCACTGATATAACCCCTCCTACATTACCTGTACACCCTATCACTGATATAATACCTCCTACATTACCTGTACACCTATCACTGAATAATACCTCCTTACATTACCTGTACACCCTATCACTGATATAATACCTCCTTACATTACCTGTACACCCTATCACTGATATAATACCTCCTTACATTACCTGTACACCCTATCACTGATATAATACCTCCTTACATTACCTGTACACCCCATCACTGATATAATACCTCCTTACATTCCCTGTACACCACCCTATCACTGATAAATACCTCCTTACATTACCTGTAACCCATCACTGATATAATACCTCCTTACATTACCTGTCAATAAACCCCATCACTGATATATACATACCTCCTTACATTACCTGTACACCCTATCAACTGATATATACCTCCTTACATTACTGTACACCCCTCACTGATAATACCTCCTTACAATTACCTGTACACCTCATCACTGATATAATACCTCCTTACATTACCCTGTACACCCCACCACTGATATAATACCGTCCTTACATTACCTGTCACCCTATCACGATAAATACCTCCTTATTACCTGTCACCCCATCACTGATATATACCTCCTTACATTACCTGTACACCCCATCACTGATATAATACCTCCTTACATTACCTGTACACCCTATCACTGATATAATACCTCCTTACATTACCTGTACACCCCATCCTGATATAATACCTCCTTACATTACCTGTACACCCCATCACTGATATAATACCTCCTTACATTACCTGTACACCCTATCACTGATATAATCCTCCTTACATTACCTGTACACCATATCACTGATATAATACCTCCTTACATTACCTTGTACACCTATCACTGAATAATACCTCCTTAAATTACCTGTACACCCATCACTGATATAATACCTCCTACATTACCTGTACACACCTATCACTGATATAAAACCTCCTTACATTACCGTACCCCCATCACTGATATAATACCTCCTTACATTACTCCTGTACACCCATCACTGATATAATACTCCTTACTTACCTGTACAACCATCACTGATATATACCTCCTTACATTACCTGTACACCCCATCACTGATATATACCTCCTACATTACCTGTACACCCTATCACTGAGCATAATACCTCCTTACATTACCTGTACACCCCATCCCTGATATATACCTCCTTACATTACCTGTACACCCCTATCACTGATATAATACCTCCTTACATACCTGTACCACCCCATCACTGATATAATCCTCCTTACATACCTGTAACCCCATCACTGATATAATACCTCCTTACATGTACCTGTACAACCCTTCACTGATATATACTCCTTACATTACCTGTACACCTATCAATGATATATACACCTCCTTACATTACCTGTACAACCCATCACTGATTAATACCTCCTTACATTACCTGTACACCCCATCACTGATTAAATACCTCCTTACATTACCTGTACACCCATCACTCATGATAAAACCTCTTAATACCTGTACACCCTATCACTGATATATAATACCTCCTTACATTACCTACCCTGTACAACCCTAATCACTGATATAATACCCTCCTTACATTACCGTACACCCCATCACTGATATATACCTCCTTACATTACCTGTACACACCCATCACTGAATAAATCCTCCTTACATTACCTGTACACCCTATCACTGATATAATACCTCCTTACATTACCTGTACAACCCTATCAATCACTATATATACCTCCTTACATTACCTGACAAACCCATCACTGATCTAATACCTTCCTATTACCTGTACACCTATCACTGATATATACCTCCTTCATTACCTGTACACCCTATCACTGATATAACCAATATACCCTCCCTTACATTACTGTACACCCTATCACTGATATAATACCTCCTTACATTACCTGTACACCCATCACTGATATAATACCCTCCTTACATTACCTGTACACCCCATCACTATGAATAATACCTCCTTACTTACCTGTACACCCCATCTGATATAATACCTCCTTACATACCTGTACCCCCTCACTGATCTAATACTCCTACATACGGTACACCCCATCACTGATATAATACCTCCTTACATTACCTGTACACCCCCATCACTGATATATAACCACTCCTGACATTACTGTACACCCATCACTGATATAATACCTCTTACATTACCTGTACACCCCTATCACTGATATAATACCTACCTCCTTACATTACCTGTACACCCATCACGATAATACCCACTCTACATTACCTGTACACCCTCACTGATATAACCTCCTTACATACCTGTACCCTCCATCACTGAGATAATACCTCCTCCTACATACCTGTACATACACCCTATCACTGATATAATACCTCCTTACATTACTGTACAAACCCTATCACTAGATATATACCTCCTTACATTACCTTAACACACCCAACTGATATAATACCACCTCTACATTACCTGTACACCCCATCACTGATATAATACCTCCTTACATTACCTGTACACCCTATCACTGATATAATACCTCCTTACACATTACCTGTACACCCCATCACTGATATAATAACCTCCTACATTACCTGTACACCCCATCACTGATAAAACCCTCCTACATTACCTGTACACACCCATCACTGAGTATATACCTCCTTACATTACCTGTACACCCTATCACTGATATAATACCTCCTTACATACCTGTACACCCAATCACTGATATATACCTCCTACATTACCTGGTAACAACCCTTACTGATATAATACCTCCTTACATTACCTGTACACCCTATCACTGATATAATACCACCTTACTTACCTGTACAACACACCCCTATCACTGATATAATACCTCCTTACATTACCTGTACACCCCCATCAACTGATATAATACCTCCTTACATGACCTGTACACCCTATCACTGATATATACCTCCTTAACATTACCTGTACACCCTATCACTGATATAATACCTCCTTACATTACCTGTCACCCTATCACTGAGATAATACCTCCTACATTACCTGTACACACCCCATGCACACTATAATACCTCCTTACATTACCTGTAAACCCTATCACTGATATAATACCATCCTTACATACTGTACACCTTATCACTGATATAATACCTCCTTACATACCTGTACACCCCTATCACTGAATATAATACCTCCTTACATTACCTGTACACCCCATCACTGATATAATACTCCTTACATACCTACACCCATCACTGATATAATACCTCCTTACATTACCTGTACACCCCATCACATACTCTGTACACCCCATCACTGATATAATACCTCCTTACATTACCTGTACACCCCATCACTGATATAATACCTCCTTACATTACCTGTACACCTATCACTGATATAATACCTCCTTACATTACCTGTACACCCATCACTGATATATACCTCCTTACATACCTGTACAACACCTATCACGGATATAACCTCCTTACATTACCTGTTCACACCAACCATCACTGATATAATACCTCCTTACATTACCTGTACACCCCATCACTGATATAATACCTCCTTACATTACCTGTACACCCTATCACTGATATAATACCTCCTTACATTACCTGTACACCCTATCACTGATATAATACCTCCTTACATTACCTGACACCCCTACTCACTGATATAATACCTCTTACATTACCTGTACACCCCATCACTGATATAATACCATCCTCCTACATTACCTGTACACCCTATCACTGATATAATACCTCCTTACATTACCTGTACACCCCTATCACTGATTAATACCCTCTTACATTACCTGTACACCCTATCCACTGATTATACCTCCTTACATTACCTGTACACCCCATCACTGATATAATACCTCCTTACATTACCTGTACACCCTATCACATGATATAATACCTCCTTACATACCTGTACACCCATATCACTGATTATAAGACTCCTTAACAACATTACCTGTAACACCCTATCACTGATATAATACCTCCTTACATTACCTGTACACCCCATCACTGATAATACCTCCTTACATTACATGTACACCCCATCACTGATATAATACCTCCTTACATTACCTGTACACCCCATCACTGATTATAATACCTCCTTACATTACCTGTACACCCCTATCACTGATATAATACCTGCCTTACATTACCTTTACACCCCATCACTGATATAATACCTCTCTTACATTACCTGTACACCCCTCACTGATATAATACCTCCTTACATTACCTGTACACCCCATCACTGATATAATACCTCCTTACATACCTGTACAGACACCCTATCACTGATATAATACCTCCTTCATTACCTGTACACCCCATCACTGATATAATACCCCTACAATACCTGATACACCCCATCACTGATATAATACCTCCTTCATTAACCTGTACCCCCTATCAACTGGGATATAACTCCTAATTTACTGTACACCCCTCCTAATACCTCATTACCATTCAGTACACCCTATCACTGATATAATACCCTCCTTACATTACCTGTACACCCTATCACTGATATAATACCCTCCGTACATTACCTGTACCCCCATCCCTGTATAATACCCCCCTCTTCTATTGACCTGTACAATCCCCATCACCCTGATAGACACCCGGTTGGTGAGCGTGCGTGTGGGTTGTTGGTGGTCCTTACATTAACCTGTACAACGCCCTAGTGTGTCACGATATAATACCTCCTTTACATTACCTGGTACCAACACAAGACCCTAACACTGATATGGAGGGGTATGGGCCTCCTGGACAGTTACCTGTACAACCCCATCACTGATATAATACCTGGGTCCTTACATTACCTGTAAAGGCCCCATCGGACTGGATATAATACCTCCTTTACTTACCTGTACAAACCTTACATGATTAATACCTCCTTACATTACCTTACACCCTTCCACTGATATATACCTCCACCTCCTACATTACTGTACACCCCATCACTGATATAATACCTCCTTACATTACCTGTACCCCCATCACTGATATAATACCTCCTTACATTACCTGTACACCCCATCACTGATATAATACCTCCTCCTATAATACCAGGCTATGGCTCCATTGTTTATTTCAGCATCCAGTAGAACCCAGTTCAATAACTTTACATTCAGATCCCTGCCCCCCTGTGATTGAATAGATTGTCAGCTCCCTGGTCCAGGGAGAATGTGATAATTAATAAAGACTTTCCCGGGGAGGGGGGGTGAATAGACCGCAAGCGGTAAATGAGGCAAATAAAAGGGAGAATCTGTTATCTTCTGTCACAGTCTATGTATGAATGGCGTCCGTCTGTCATTCCCCCTCCCCCTACCCCCCTATTCTTCTATAGAAATGGGGAGGGGATGGGATCTGCCTAATCTCTAGGATAACTGAATAGGACAGAAATAATACATTACCCCCCTGATAGTGCCCCTCCCCTATCCCTCCCAACACGTCCATTCATCACACACGGGGCCACTGATACTGGTGTAAAACTGTCAAGACAAACAGGAGGAAAAATGTGGATTAAAGGGAAACTCTGTCACCATTGATCTCGGGAGAAACCAAAGCTGTTTATTCAGATCTATATGTCCTGTGTATATAACCCATGCATATAATATTATATATATAACTCCGTATATAGCCCATTTATATAAACAATCACATATATAGTATAGATATCCTAATTATATAGACACAAATATACTTTACATCTCATATATATAAACCCATATAAAGGTACAAGGACACAGACTGAGTTATACAGGGAACTCTGGGTACCACTCATATATTATAAGGGATAATGTATCCCCTACTGTAAATTATAAGGATATTAGAAGTGACTGAGGAGTTCTGTGTCCATATAAAGGTACAAGGACACAGACTGAGTTATACAGGGAACTCTGGGTACCACTCATGTATTATAAGGGATAATGTATCCCCTACTGTAAATTATAAGGATATTAGAAGTCACTGAGGAGTTCTGTGTCCATATAAAGGTACAAGGACACAGACTGAGTTATACAGGGAACTTTGGGTACCGCTCATGTATTATAAGGGATAATGTATCCCCTACTGTAAATAAAGGATATAGAAGTCACTGAGGAGTTCTGTGGCCATATAAGGACCAGGGACACCAGGACTGAGTATACAGGGAACTGGGGGAACGTAAGTGTTTCTAAGGGATAAGTATCCCCTACTGTAAATTATGGAAGGGTATATTAGAAGTACTTGAGGAGTCTGTGTCATATTAAATGATCAAGGACCAGGACGGATGGTTATACCAGGGAACTCCGGGTACCACGTACATGTATTATAAGGGATAATGTATTCCCCTACTGAATACTTATAAGATATTAGAAGTCACTGAGCAGAGTCTGTGTCTATATAAAGGTCAAAGGACACGACTGAGTTATACAGGGAAACTACTGGGGTACCACTACTGTATTAATAAGGGATTCTGTATCCCCTACTGTAAATTATATGGATATTAGAAGTCACTGAGAGGTTCTGTGGTCTATATAAGGTCAAGGACACAGACGAGTTATTATACTAGGGACTCCTGGGTACCTCATGTATTATAACGGGATACTGTATCCCCTACTGTTAAATTTATAAGGATATTAGAAGTACCACTGAGGGGTTCTGGTCTCAATAAAGTGTACAAGGACACAGTACTGATTATACAGGGAAACTTGTGGTACCGCCATGGTCTTATAAGGGATAAGTTCCCCTAGCTGTAAATAAGTAAGGAATTAGAAGTCATCTGAGGAGTTCGTGTCTTAAAGGTACAAGGACACGACTGATTATTACAACTTTGCATATGTTTTGTAAGTACCTCTTTATTCGCGGGGCACTGGAATCTCTACTAAGGTTCACGATTATTTAACGAACGGGCCGCATTTATGATATGTATCCCCACTGTAAATTATAAGGATATTAGAATCTGTAGCTTCTGATGTCTGATTCGGACATACGACAGTTATTGATCACGGGAATGGTAGCGTTTAGATGTATCCCTTCGTATATAAGGTATGAAGTCACTGAGGTACTTTGTCATATTGCTAGAACAGAACAGTGTAAGTTATACAGGTGATCGAACCAACTTCCCATCGTGCTCACTATTAATAAGATAATGTTGCTACTGCAATTCTAGGATTTAACACACTGGAGGTTGGTGTTAAATCAAGGGGGGATTCAGGAAAGTATGAGGTTAACAGTGGATACTGGATGCTGCAACTATTATAACCGGGATAATGAGTATCTATGAGTATCAATTACGGTGGGAAAATAGAGCTTAGATTCTGTTTACAGTAAATTGTATAGCTACGAAATTGTTGTATTTACTATTGCCAGCTCAACAGCGAGTATTTCATGTTATATTGAACACGTTCATATTCAATGGTAACATATGTGTATTTGGACTATGAAAAACTTGAGAAACACTTTTACACCTTCAGTTCTGTTATAATAACGAACGAGGTAAGGTGTTCGTTGGTAGCCTCTAGTTAAGTTATCCGTCTTTACGGAGAAAAATCAGTATGACCTGGTTAGTAATCCTCGTTTACTACTGTAAAACGAATGTGATTTGCCTTTTCATGGTTCCGTTAGTACCGATTTAATACTTCTGATACTTATACATATTTAGCGGCATATGGTTCTTTAACAGTGGTTGGGTAGCTATGACAAATCTTATTTACAATGGGTGAGCTTGTTGTTCCCTTAAACAGTACAGTATGAGGGTATATCGCTGTTTGTGTGTACAGAATCATTCATGTCTCTGATAGTTTATATGTAACCATATGGGTCAGGAGCTGCCATTGTTTCCCTTAGACGTACATTAGATGGTAAGCTTATTGTATGTACAGAACATCCTTCTCTTAATTTATATTTATCCTGGGTGGGAGATCTGCATAAGGTTTACCTAGACGTACAGTATGAAGGTATAGCTTATGTATGTAACACACATTCCTTCTCTGTATATTATATTGATACATATGCGGTGGGAGCTTGCCATATGTTTCCCCTTAGACAGTACAATATAGGGCTATAAGCTTATGTATGTACAGACACATTCCCTCTGTTTATAAAAAAAATTAATTTAACATATGGTTGGAGCTGCCATATTGTTTTCCCTGTTAGACCCGTATATGTAGGGGTATAGCTTATTGTATGTACAGAACATTCCCTTCTCTGTATATTTTATAACATAGGGTGGGATGCTGCCAAGTTGTTTCTTATTAGACAGTACAGTATGATGTGATAGCTTATTGTATGTACAGAACATTTCCTCTCTCTGTATATTGATATTTCATACCATATTGTGGGGAGCTGCCATAGTTTTTTCCATTAGACAGTACAGTATGAGGGTTTGCTTATTGCATGTTACAGAAACATTCCTTCTCTGGTATATTTATCCATACTGGGTGGGAGCATTGCCATGTGTTTCCCTTAAGACAGTACAGTGATGAGGTTAACTTATTGTGTGTACAGAACACTTCTTCTCTGTATATTTAACATCGGGGTGGGAGCTGCCTAGGTTTTCCCTTAGACATACAGTATGAGGGTATAGTTATTGTAGTAAGAACATTGCCTTCTCTGTATATTTATATTTATACATATGGGTGGAGCTGCCATATTGTTTCCATTAGACAGTACAGTATGAGGGTATAGCTTATTGTATTGTACGAACATTCCTTCTTCTGTAATTTATACATATGGGTGGGATATCTGCCATAGTGTGTCCCTTAGACAGCAGTAGAGGGATGCTTTTGCATGACGAACATTCCTTCCGTATATATATATGGGGGGAGCTGCCATATTGTTTCCCTTAGACAGTACAGTATGAGGGTATAGCTTATTGTATGTACAGAACAAGTCCTTCTCTGATATTTATACATATGGGTGGGAGATGCCATATTGTTTCCCTTAGACAGTACAGTTGAGGGGTTAACTTATTGTGTGTACAGAACATCCTTCTCTGTATATTATATTTATACATATGGGGGGGAGCTGCCATATTGTTTTCCCTTAGACGTCATGTATGAGGGTATTATAGCTTATTGTATGTACAGAACATTCCTTCTCTGTATATTTTATTTATACATATGGATGGGAGCTGCCATATTGTTTCCCTTAGACAGTACAGTATGAGGGTTATAGCTATGGTATGTACAGAACATTCCTTCTCTGTATATTATACCATATGGGTGGGAGCTGCCATATTGTTTCCCGTTAGACAGTACACGTAGAGGGTATAGCTTATTGTGTGTACAGAACATCTTCTCTGTATATTTATACATATGGGTGGGAGCTGCCATTTGTTTCCCTTCGACAGTACAGTATGAGGGTATAGCTTATTGTGTGTACAGTAACATCCTTCTCGGTATATTATACATAGGGGTGGGAGCTGCCATAGTGTTTCCCTTAGACAGTACAGTATGAGGGTATAGCTTATTGTGTGTACAGAAACATTCCGCTCTGTATATTTATATTATACATATGGGTGGGAGAGCTGCCCATATTGTTTCACTTAGACAGTGACAGTATGAGGTATAGCTTATTGTGTGTACAGAACATCCTTCTCTGAGATTATTTATACATATGGGTGGGAGCTGCATACTTGATTCCCTTAGACAGACAGTATGAGGGTATAGCTTATTGTGTGTTACCGAAACATCTTCTCTTGGATATTTATATATATTGGGTGGGCTAGCTGCCATATTGTTTCCCTTAGACATACAGTATGAGGGTATAGCTATTTGTGTGTACAGAACATTCCTTCTCTGTATATTTATATTATAACATATGGGTGGGCGCTGCCATATTGTTTCCCTGCAGTTAACAGTACAGTATGAGTGGTATAGCTTATTGTGTGTACAGAACATTCCTCTTTACTTTATATTTATAACATATGGGTGGGAGCTGCCATATTGTTTCCCTTAGACAGTGCAGTATGAGGGTATAGCTTATTGTGTGTACAGAACATTCCTTCTCTGTATATTTATACATATGGTGGGAGCTGCATAGTGTTTCCTTAGACAGTACAGTATGAGGGTATAGCTTATTGCATGTCAAACTTTCCTTCTGGTATTTTTATACATATGGTGGGAGCTGCCATTTGTTTCCCTTAGACATACGTATGGAGGGTATAACTTATGGTGTGGTACAGAACTTCCTTCTCCTGGGTATATTTATATCTTATACATATGGGTGGGAGCTCGCATATTGTTTCACTTAGAGGGTACAGTATGAGGGTAAGCTTATTGTATGTACATACATCCTTTCTCTGGATATTCATATTTTATCCATATGGATGTGGGAGGCATATTGTTCCCTTAAGAACTAGTACCAGTATGGGGTAATCAGCGTATTGTAGTGTAAAGAACATTCTTCTCTGTATATTTTTACTACATAGGTGGGAGCTGCCATATTGTTTCCTTAGACAGTACAGATATGGGGTATAGCTTATTGTGTGTACAGAACATTCCTTTCTTATATTTATACATATGGGTGGGAGCTGCCATTGTTTCCCTTAGACCAAGTACAGTATGAGGGTTATAGCTTATGTGTTACAGAACATTCCTTCTCTGTATATTTATACATATGGGTGGGAGCTGCCATATTGTTTCCCTTAGACAGTACAGTATGAGGGTATAGCTTATTGTGTGTACAGAACATTCCTTCTCTGTATATTTATACATATGGGTGGGAGCTGCCATATTGTTTCCCTTAGACAGTACAGTATGTACAGTACAGTATAGCTTATTGTGTGTACATATTTTTCCTTCTCTATATTTGTATATACTGTATGTCATTAGTAGGGATCTATCATCTCTTAAGTCATCATATTGGATACAATCAGTAAAATTCTACGTTTGTAATTATAAGGTCTGCATAATTATATTCAAACAATTGTATAAAAACAAAATCATTTTAACAATAACTGTTTGTAGTATTATTTATAGATGGATGCAGTAAACATGTTTTATACACTCGTCTTAGCCTTTATCTGAACACTAGTGTATTTTATCGAATTTAATAAACTCTGTTGTAATTTGGTGTAGTATAAACCACTCGGGTAAGGGAATAGGAGAGAGGGGAGGCCAGAGAGCGTCCTGAGAGATGACCTTTAAATGATATAAATTTACACACTGCTATGAAATCCATTGCAAACCTAATATTTATCACCTCAAAGGAGATAGCTACTGGTGGTGGCTGTACCATGGTTCCCATATCTTGGCGATCATCTCTTATTTAATCAGTAAGGATCTATAATCTCTTGTCATCAGTAAGGATCTATCATCTCTTATGTCATCAGTACGGATCTAGCATCTCTTATGTCATCAGTAAGGATCTATCATCTCTTATGTCAACAGTAAGGATCTATCATCTCTTATTTAATCAGTAAGGATCTATCATCTCTTATGTCATCAGTACGGATCTATCATCTCTTATGTCATCATTAAGGATCTATCATCTCTTATGTCATCAGTAAGGATCTATCATCTCTTATGTCATCAGTAAGGATCTATCATCTCTTATGTCATCAGTACGGATCTATCATCTCTTATGTCATCAGTACGGATCTATCATCTCTTATGTCATCATTAAGGATCTATCATCTCTTATGTCATCAGTAAGGATCTATCATCTCTTATGTCATCAGTATGGATCTATCATCTCTTATGTCATCAGTACGGATCTATCATCTCTTATGTCATCAGTAAGGATCTATCATCTCTTATTTAATCAGTAAGGATCTATCATCTCTTATGTCATTAGTAAGGATCTATCATCTCTTATGTCATCAGTAAGGATCTATCATCTCTTATGTCATTAGTAAGGATCTATCGTCTCTTATGTCATCAGTAAGGATCTATCATCTCTTATGTCATCAGTATATACAGACATTATGGGTAGGGTATAAAGGTTGGACTAGAGGAGGTATTCTTTATACAACCTCCAATACTATGTTACTATGTAACTGTTATACAGACATTATGGGTAGGGTAAAAGGTTGACAGACGGACGTATGTTTTTATAAACCTCCAATACATGTTACTATGTAACTGTTATACAGACATTATGGGTAGATTATAAAGGTTGGACTAGATGGACGTGATGTCTTATACAACCTCCAATACTATGTACTATGTAACTGTTTATACAGACATTAGGGGTAGGGTTTAAGGTTGGACTAGATGGACGGTAGTCGTTATAGAAACCTCCAATCTGTGTTACTATGTAACTTTTTATACAGACAGGTATGTAGGGTATAAAGGTTGGACTAGATGGACGTATGTCTTTATACACCTCCAATACTATTTTACTATGTAACTGTTATAAGAATTATGGGTAGGGTATAAAGGTCGGACTAGACGGACGTATTCTTTAACAACCTCCCAATACTATGTTACTATGTAACTGTTATACAGACATTATGGGTAGGTATAAAGGTTGGACTAGTATGGACGTATGTCTTTATACAACCTCGCAATACTATGTTACTATGTAACTGTTATACAGACATTATGGAGTAGGGTATAAAGGTGGAACTAGATGGACGTATGTCTTTATACAACCCTCCAATACTAGGTACTATGTAACTGTTATACAGACATTATGGGTGGGTATAAAGGTTTGGACTGGATTGGATAACTGTTATATACAGACATTATGGGGTAGGGTATAAAGTTGGACTAGATGACGATATGTCTTTATACAACCTGCAATACTATGTTACTATTAACTGTTTATACGACATTATGGGTAGGGTATAAAGGTTCGGACTAGACGGATGACTTGGTCTTTATACAACCTCCAATACCATGTTCTATGTAACTGTTATATAGACTTTATGGTTAGGGTATAAAGGTCGGACTGGATGACGTATGTCTTTATAACAACCTCCAATACTACGTTACTATGTAACTGTTTATAGACATTATGGGTAGGGTATAAAGGTCGGACTAGGATGGACGTATGTCTTTAACAACCTCCAATACTATGTTTACTATGTAACTGTTATACAGACATTATGGGTAGGTGGTATAAAGGTTCGGACTAGATGGACGATGTCTTTATACAACCTCCAATACTGTGTTAACTATGTAACTTGTTATACAGACATTATGGGTAGGGTAATAAGGTCGACTAGATGACGTATGTCTTTATACAACTCTCCAATACTATGTTACTATGTAACTGTTTATACAGACATTATGGGTAGGGTAAAGGTTGGACTATACGACGTATGTCTTTATACAACCTCCAATCTAGTTTTACTATGTAACTGTTTTATACAAAGTTGGGTAGGGTAAATAAAGGTTGGACTAGACTGCCGTATGTCTTTTATAACAACCTCTATACTAGTTACTATGTAACTGTTATACAGACATTGGGTAGGTATAAAGGTCGGACTAGATGGACGTATGTCTTATACAACCGCAATACTATGTTACTATGTAACTGTTATACAGACATTATGGGTGGGTATAAAGGTTGGACTAGATGGACGTTGTCTTATACAACCTCCAATACTATTTACTATGTAACTGTTATACAGACATTATGGGTAGGGTATAAAGGTTGGACTAGATGGACTATGTATATACAACCTCCAATCTATGTTTACGAGTACTGTTATACAGACATTATGGGTAGGGTATAAGGTTGGACTAGACGGACGTATGTCTTTATACAACCTCCAATACTATGTTACATGTAACTGTTATACAGACATATGGGTAGGGTATAAGGTTTGGACTAGATGAACGTATGTCTTTATACAACCTGCAATACTATGTTACTATGTAACTGTTATATTACATTATGAGTAGGGTATAAAGGTTGGACTGATGGACGTATGTCTTTATACAACCTCCAATAATGTTACTATTGTAACTGGTTAACAGACATTATGGGTAAGGTAATAAAGGTTGGACTGATGGACGTATGTCCTTTATACACTCCATACTATATTACTATGTAACTGTATTAACGACATTATGGGTAGGGTATAAAGGTTGGTACTAGACGGACGTATGTCTTTATACAACCTCCAATACTATGTTACTATGTAAACTGTTATACAGACAGTATGGTAGGGTATAAAGCGGTTGGACTAGACGGACGTAATGTCTTTATATCACCTCCAATACTATGTTTACTATGTAACTTAGACAGACATTATGGTAGGGTATAAGGTGGACTAGACGGACGTAGGTCTTATACAACCTCCCAATACTATTTTCTATGTTAACTGTTTAACAGAACATTATGGGTAGGGTATAAAGTTGGACTAGACTGGACGTATGTCTTTATACACCTCCCAAATACTATGTTACTATGTAACTGTTATAAAGACATTAGGGGTAGGTATAAAGGTTGGACTGGATGGACGTATGTCTGTATAACACCTCCAATACATGTTACTGTGTACTGTTATACAGACATTATGGGTAGGGTATAAGGTTGGACTAGATGACGTATGCTTTTATACAACCCCAATACTAGGTTCTATGTAACTGTTACAGACATTATGGGTAGGGTATAAAGGTTGGATTAGACGTACGTATGTCCTTTATATACACCTCCAATACTATGTTACTATGTAACTGTTATACGGACTTATGGGTAGGGTATAAAGGTTGGACTAGATGGACGTATGTCTTTTATACAACCTCCAATACTATGTTACTATGTAACCATTATACAGACATTATGGGTTGGGTATAAGGTGGACTAGAATGGACGTATGTCTTTATACAACCTCCAATACTATGTTATCTATGTAACTGTTATACAGACATTATGGGTAGGGTATAAGAGGTGGAACTGATGGACGTAATGTCTTTCATACAACCTCCAATACTAGTTACTAGTAACTGTTATACAGACATTATGGGTAGGTATAAAGGTTGGATTAGACGGACGTATGTCTTTATACAACCTCCAATACTATGTTACTATTTAACTGTTATACGGACATTATGGGTAGGGTAATAAAGGTTGGACTAGATGGACGTATGTCTTATACAACCTCCAATATATGTTACTAGTAACTGTTTAACAGACATGATGGTAGGGTATAAGGTGTGGACTGGTGGACGTATGTCTTTATACCACCTCCAATACTATGTGGTACTGTGTAAACTGTTATACAGACATTAGGGTAGTGTATAAAGGTTGGACTAGATGGACGTATGTCTTTATACAACCTCCAATACTATGTTATAGGTAACTGTTATACGACATATGGGGTAGGGTATAAAGGTCGGACTAGATTGGACAGTCTTTATATAACCTCCAATACATGTTAACCATGTAACGGTTATACAGACATTTGGTAAGGGTAATAACGGTTGACTAGATGGACGTATGTCCTTTATACACCTCCAACTAGTCACTGTGTAACCTGTTATACAGAATTTATGGTAGGGTATAAAGGTTGGACTAGATGACGTATGTCTTATAAATCCTCAATACTATGTTTACTATGTAATTGTTATAACAACATTATGGGTAGGTATAAGAGTTGGACTAGATTGACGTATATCTTTACTCAACCGCCAATACTATGTTACTATGTAACGTTATCAGACATTATGGGTAGGTATAAAGGTGGACTAGATGACGTATGTCTTTATACAACCTCCAATACTATGTTACTATGTAACTGTTATACAGACATTATGGTAGGGATAAAGGTTTGATAGATGGACGTATGTCTTTATACAACCTCCAATACTATGTTACTATGTAACTGTTATACAGACATTATGGGTAGTGTATAAAGGTTGGACTAGATGGACATATAGCTTTATACAGATGAATTAAGAGATGATAGATCCTTAATAAGAGATGATAGATCCTTACTGATCACATAAGAGATGATAGATCCTTACTGATGACATAAGAGATGATAAATCCTTACTGATGACATTAAGAGATTATAATCCTTTGATGACATAAAGAGAATAGATCCTTACTGATGACATAAGAGACGATAGATCCTTACTATGGACATAGAATGACTAGATCCTTAGGATAATAAGAATGATAATCCATAGCATAAGAGATGATAATCCTTCTGATAATAAGAGTGATAGATCTTAGGATGACATAAGAGATGATAGATCCTTACGATGACATAGAGATGTAGATCCGATACTGATGACATAATGAGATGATAGATCCAACTGATGACATAAACGATGATAGATTTACTGATGCCATAAGAATATAAACGTATATGAATAATGATGATCGTACAATGATTATAAGAGATGATGATCCGTACTGTGACATAAGAGATATAGATCCTTACTGATGACATAAGAATGAAGATCCTTATGATGACATAAAGATGATAGATCCTTAATGATTACATAATAGAATGGATAGATCGTACTGATGACATAAGAGATGATAGAATCCTTACTGATTAATAAGAGATGATCGAGCCGATTCTGTGACATAAGAGAGATAGATCCTTACTGATGACATAGAGATGCTAGATCCGTACTGATGACATAAGAGAGATGATCCTTACTGATGACAAGATGATTATAGAATCCTTACGATTAAATAAGAGATGATCGCCAAGAGTGGGAACATGGTACAGCCACACCATAGCTATCTCCTTGAGGTGATAACTATAGGTTTGCAATGTTTCATAGCAGTTGTGTAATTTATATCATTTAAAGGTCATCCTCAGGACCTCTCTGGCTCCCCTCTCTCCTTTCCCTTCCCGATGTTTATACAACTCAACTACAACAGGTTATTAAATTCGATAAAATATACACTAGTGTTTCAGACCTCAAGGCTTAAGACCATTGCTAAAAACGATGTGTTACTGCATCCATCTATACCTAATACTACAAACAGTTAATTGTAAAATTATTTTGTTTTTATACAATGTGTGAATATAAGTAGCAGACCTTATAATTACAATCGTAGAATTTACGATTGTATCCAATATGATGACTTTAAGAGATGATAGATCCCTACTAATGACATCGTATATCAAGATAAGAAGGAACAATATGTACACACAAATAAGCTATACCGGTCTGTAACATACTTGTACTGCTCAAGGGAAAAAAGATGGCAGCTCCCACCCATATGTATAAATATAATCCAGAGAAGAGATGTTCGTGTACCCACAATAAGCTATACCTCATACTTATGTCTAAGGGAAACAATAGGGGCAGCTCGCACCCCTAGATCATAAAGATATACAGAGAAGGAATGTTCTGTAACACACAATACTGTATACCCTCATAACTGTACTGTCCTAAGGGACAACAATTGGTCATCTCCCACCCATTATGATAATATTACAGAGAAGAATGGTTCTGTACCACACAATAAGCTACTACCTCACTACTGTTAACTGTGCTAATGGAAAACATATATGGGCAGCTCCACACCCTATATGATATAAATATACAGAGACAGGAAGTTCTGTACACACAATAAGCTTATACCTCCTCATACGGTTATCTGTCTAAAAAGGGAAACACTATGGCAGCTCCCACTCCATATTATTCAAATATCAGAGAAGAATGTTTGCTTACAACAACTAAAGCTATACCCGTCATACTGTACCGTCTAATGGGAACATATGCCGCTTCCCCCCATATGTATAAATAATAAAATACAGAGAAGGAATTCTTGTACACACAATAAAAAAAAAGTTATACCCTCATACGGTACTGCTAAGGGAAACAATATGGCAGCTCTCCAACCATATGGTATAAATATACGAGAGAGGAATGTTCTGTACATACCAATCAGCTATAACCCTCATACTGGTACTGTCTAAGGGAAACATAGGACAGCTCCACACTCCATATTAATAAAATAACAGAGAAGGAATGTTCTGTACATCACAATAAGCTTACCCTCATAAGCACGCAAGGGAAACATATGGCAGCTCCCACCCCCTAGATAAAATATAAATATACAGAGAAGGAATGTTTTACACCACTAGTTAACACATAACTAAGCACATATCCTCCACATGAATACGAGGAGGTTGTACATACAACTATCCTCATACTGTACTGTCTAGGGAAACAATATGGCAGCTCCCACCCATATTATACTATAAATATACAGAGAAGGATAATGTTCTGTACATGCATAGAGCTATACCGCATCATACTGAAACTGTCAAAGGGAAACACTATGGCAGATCCCACCCATATGTATAAAATATAAATAAAGAGAAGGAATGTTTTGTACATCAATACGCTAATACCCTCATACTTGTTACTGTCCTAATGGAACAATAGGGCAGCTCCACCCATAGTATATTAAATATACAGAGAAGGAAATTTTCTGTACAACAATAAAGCTATACCCTCATACTGTACTGTCTAAGGGAAACACTAGGTGCAGCTCCCACCCCAGATGTATAATATACAAGTAACAGAAAGGTTCTGTACAACCCAATAGGTATCACCCTCATGACTGTACTGTCTTTAAGGAAACACTTATGCCTTCCCACCCAAGATTGATAAATTATACACAGGAGTAAGGAATGTTCTGTCACACAATAAGCTAACCCTCATACTGTACTGTCCTAAGGGAAAAATATGGGCAGCTCCCACCCAAATATGATAAATATAATATACAGAGAGAGGAAATGGTTCTGTACATCACATAAGCTATCACCTCATAACTTGTTACTGTCTAAGGGAAAGCAGGAAACAATTGGCAGCTCCCACCCTATGTTGATAAATATACAAGAAGTGATTTCTGTACAGACAATAAGCTATACCCGATCATATACGGGTCCTAACAGGGAAAACAATATGGCAGCTCTCAAACCATATGTATAAATATAATATTTTTTTAACAGGAGGAAGTGTTCTGTACATACATAGCTAACCCTCATAGA